>JANHFX010002118.1:0-25003 GCA_027560015.1 Chloroceryle amazona
GATAAATGTTTATAAATAACTGAGGGCTCAGTGTCAATAGGAAAGGGTCAGCCTCTTCTCACTCGTGCCCCACAGATATTGAGAAAGGTCAGTGGACATGTTACCTTTCTTCATGTGAACAGTATGTCTGAAGATGAAGGATTATATATACATATATATATATATATAAAAAAAAGCGTAGGATTTTCCATTTATATACTTTACTTGTGAACTGTAAAGCATCATAAGGCACCCTGTAAAATCATTATAATCCTCGTGTCTCCTGCCCCATGGCATACATGTGATCTTCACCATCTGTATCAGTAATACTGTAATTTTCAAAAATTATAAAATGCAGTTACTTACAATGCTTGTCATTCCTTTTCATTTCACTTCCTAGATTTCAGTTATATCAAGTGTGATACAAGAATGTCCAGATTAGCTTTTCTGGAAAAGGTATAGTGGTGAATAAACAGCAGTGAACAATGCTCCATGAAAATACATGTCTATATGCAAAATCACCTTGAAAGCCTCACTAGGTCACACTAAGTCTGTGTAGCCTGCAGGATGTCTCCAGCAGTGTCAGAGAAGGTGCTATATGAGCACATCAGGAATTTTTTGAGGTCCATTCACTTCATATTCCTAAGGACACTAAAGATGACATTCCTGCTTAGTTTTGTGGTACTAATTTATGGACATCCTGTACATGAATTTTAGAAGTTCTTTGGGACTACATATTCTGTCTTCCTCCATAGAAACATGCCACAGATTCCATCTTTTATCTGCTTTTAATCTACTAACTTCCTTAAACACCACAGTTGTCTTCTTATGGATTGAGTGGATATCCATTCTGCTTTCATTATATCCTCTACCACCATAATTTTGCAGTCCTCATCCATAATCCCCACACCCTTCTCTGCCACCTCTTCTTGAAAATAGTGGAATCTCAACCTGATCAGTCGCTCCTCCTGTGTCAGCTGTTCCATCCGTGTGGATCACTTTAGCTGCCATTGTCTGCACCTTTCCTAACTGATGTATCTTCTTAAGATAGGTATATCAGCCTCTCTTCTAGCATGCAAGATGTGGGTACACTAAAGTTTATACCATATCCAATAATGTCCTCCTTTTCTTTTATTTTCTTGGGTAGAATTATTAATTGACTTAAAACTAGTTCTGTCCTTTACATTAAAAAAAAATGACAAATGGGTTCTCTTTTTCAGTTTTTTAGAGTCTAGCATCTTGTTTAGTGTTTATAAAATGCATCAAATCTTAACCTGAGAATATTAAAGACATATAGTATCAAACCGTCATTCCAGAAGCTTGTTCCAGTAGTTACATTGTAACTGTCTAGCATTAGCTACTAGCTTATTGTTAAATTTTAGTCACACTTACTATGAAAAATGATCTATCACAATCTCTATCTTCTCCACAAGGAAATACATATACATCAGCTGAAATAAGCCTTCAGAAATCTTTTCAGCAAACAACCTTATTACCAATTATGATAAAGTATTCTCCCAGTCCTGAACCTGTTTTTCTTTTCCCGGCACTTTCTTCAGTTTGTTGATGTACTTTTTAGAATGAGAAATCAGGACTAGATTTGTACTGCATTGTTAAGACTCGCTAGGCTCATATCTGTAGGGTTAATTTGCCTTTCTGCTCCCATTCATTCTACCCTTGTTTTTACATCAAGACATAATGTTAGACCCTACTGCCTCATCTAAACACGTTCAACTTTTTAACAAAAAACCTTTCAATTTATTTTCAAGATCATAACATTTAAAGATACTGCTCTCTATTCTGGACCATATTATTCAACTTTAGCTGTTTGTCATGCTAAAATGTGTGCTATTTCACTAGAACAGGAGACCAAATGACTGTTTCTCTCCAATCCAGACATCACCTGCAATGTTCTCAACAGCTATTTTATATATTTTTCTAAAATACAAATTCTGTGAGGAAAATAATGATCCAGGTGGAACTCTGCTGGAAATGCACATATATAATTAACCCTCACTGCCAAAATAAATTTACTATCACTTTCCTCTGTTTCTTCCTCCTTCTTCATATTAGCATGTGCCAAAATAAAATCAACACTAGTGGAGCCTCCCATCCATATGCTGTGAAGTGGAAAGCACAGAGAGCTTGAAAAATACACAGTAATTTAAAAATCAGCTTTTTAACCACAACATAAAACAAAAACTCCATCCTGTTAAGTTTCAGAGACATATTTACGTGAAGAATTTATATCCCAATAGAATAAACTGTAAATTTCTATTAATTCTCTTCCTGAACAACAGCCTTGCTGTGAGAAAGGCTCTGAAAATTTATCAAGCAACTCAAGAATGTTGTATGCATTGTGAAATTCTGTTGCTATTACTTTGCACAGCAAGACCATGCCCAAAGTGCTGTTTACACTCATGCCCCAGAATTTCATTGAAAATTAAATTATTATTTGCAACACATTTGCACTCACCTTGTATGAGTAATTTCAAGTTTGAGTTGCTTATCAATATATGCTCTTCAATCAAACAACACAAACTCCTTACTTAACTAACATTATAATATTGTACTTTTTTTTCTCATAACATGTATATTACATTCCTGTACAATTCAGTGACAGCCACAATAAAAATTTATACACGACTTTAGGTTTATACCTATATTATTACAATTTAGTCAAGATGTGCCTTTATTCTTTACATTGATACTTTTTAGCAGAAGGAAGCAGTCAAATTAATTAGTTTGCACCACCAAAAATTCATTAAAAACTGTGCCTACTCCCAGAATTTTAAAAGGATTAAATAAAACATTACTTCCTTAACTATTTAGAATAAATATCACTTCAAGTAGGGACTATTTAAGATAGAACGATCCTATATAATAGTAATTTGTGGGGCAATTGGCTTCCTGAAAGATAGGTCGGGGAAAAAAAGTAATTTTCCTATATATTTTTTGATTTTATAATTTGCTAAATCTGGTCTTAGAGGTTCACTACTACAACAGATGATGCTATTCTATCCCCATTTCAGACACTGGGGGTTAAACCTTAGATAAGGAGAGAAAATGTTGTAAATCACCAAAGCAGTTCTTGTGCTGTGTGACTATAACCTAAAAAAAATCTAAAATTTCTATATTGCTATTTCTCTTTTCTTTTTCCTTAAGAATTTGTCATATATTAAGACTATGATACATACTTTCAGCAAACTTTTAAAGTATGCAGACATGTTCTTAATCAGTTTGGCAAATGCAGACAGGTTGGAATTCCCTGCCTGTTCTGACAAGGGAATATTAATGGCCCACATTCGCTTACCTGCCAATGGTCATTACTGATGCTGCAGGGAATTGCATGCAGTGAGACATTTACACACACTGAAGTTTCTCCAGCAACACTTTCTGTTGAATAGTTAACATTAATATAAATAATGTGGTTTTGTCCAGCTCTGTTGGGCCATCAAAATACAGTTCTCTCATCTAGATTTCTTGGTGTCTGGTAAAACTGAAGACTTTGGTTTTCCTGACTCTAGCTTTACATATGCTCCAGAATATCCCAAAGATGTAGGGTTTTCAGACTTGGGGAGACTTCACTGCCTCTACAGCCATCCACAGGCAATGTTGCCAGGACTTAAAGGCTTCTCAGAACTTCACAGCTTTTGACTCAGCTCTTTTCAGTGCTCTCCTTTTGAGAGGTAGGGTCATGGAACCAATCTTCAAAGCTAGGGAGTTAAACTTATAAAAATGTTCTGGAGAAACATTCTGTAGCTGTTATTCAGTTTATTCCATAGTTCAAAGCCTTGATAAAATATATTTAATTATGAACCTACATATTACAAAAAGCAATAAATAAAGGACTATATCTTACAGAAAATGGATGCTATCAGCACTAAGATATAAAGATAGTCGATACTGGAAAAATTACCAACAAAGAGCAGAAAGATCTTATCTTTGAATTTTACAGTTCTTGCTACTGCTCATAATTGAAAGCAGTAATTGAAATAATATCTTTAAAAGTGTCAGTTTAAATCTAAATCTACTATGTCAAAAAATTAGTTCTAGTTACCAAAGGCACACATAAAATAAAACAAATAATTTCAATATTGGGCTTGCCTGCATATAGTGTTTATAAAGCTATTCTGGAATAGGGTTTTTTTTAGTATAAACCATGTATATCTAGTTGCAATACTTATAAGATAGTTACTTTCTATAAGATAATTACTTTGGACGATCTATTTATGTGAGTCTAGTGTTGTAGACAGGTGCTTAGAAACAAACATTTCAATGTGGACTGAATGAATGTGTTTCAGCCTGTCGAAGAACATTAAAAAAAATTAAAGGGAAGAATGGCATGAGCAGGGAAAAAATAGTTGTCCTTTAAAAACCAAAATGAAGCAACCAAATGGAACAAAGGGAAAGAAAGGGAAAAACAAAAACAAAAACAAAAAACAACCCACAGAAAAAATGGACTTATGCTTGATTTCACCAATACTAAACTACCATCTTTAGATCCTATTTAAATAAGAATTTGTCTCAGTCACCCCAACACTTGTCAAAAATAATCACTGTCCTGTCCAAGTTCTAGCCCATCCTGATCCAGACCTAGAGAAAATCATGAGGACTTTTCTGTTAAGACAGTATGATGCTAACTGACACATATTTTCAGGAGCCAAAGAGCAAACTAAGCTCTAGTCATATTTCAGACAACTGGGAATGGAAGCAACATACAATAAATATATTGTTTATGGCTAGTATTTCTGTTTGCCTTTTTCCAGTCAGCTGCAACCACTTCTACTGAGTGAAGAAAGAATTGTGGCTTCTCTTCTAAATCAGCATCTCAAAAGAGGCAGCAAAAGAAAAATGTCAGAGAAGAAGCTATGTAACCAAGAATCAAAGAAGACAATTAAATACAAAAAATAAATGGCTGGAAGGTAGCTGTGTTTAGGAAGTGCTACTGACCAGGACTTTCTCAAGATGGAGAAGTAATAGGATGTGTTCTGTGAGAATTGATATAATTAATAAAAACAGAACATGGAATATTTGCAGAAAATTATTTGATTCTATTAATACAAATAAAATTATTGAATTTCCAAAAAACAGGATATCAGGAAAGACCAGGAATATAGATTTTAAAAGCATCTTCTATTTCATGTGTTTTTTTGAGATTAGTGATTAAGTTAACACCTTATTATTACAGACATCAGAGATAATAGGATACCATATTCTATAGTTTGAAATGAAACCTGATACTAACAGTCTCTGAAACATATACCTGCTTATTGTTATCAAACAGATGAACCTGCAGAAAGCTTCTAAGTAGTTGCTACTCTGAAAGTTCATTTAGAAACCATGAAAAAAAACCATTAGTTCTAGTTACCAAAGGCACACATAAAAAATAAGTAACTTTTCTTATGACAATGTAATATTACTAATTTCTCAGTACCAGTGAGGACAAGGTAATCAGTGACAAACACTGAACTAGCAGATTGTCCTTCTACATACCAGAAGGCTAAACAAACTTTTTTCCTCAGAGAATTCAGTAACTTCCTCTAACAGTGTGCATAGAAACCACAACTATCAAACACAAATGGAAGCAACTAAAAAAATTCATATTCATCAAGACTTTTCACTTCTTATACTTAAAAGTAGCACTTCACTTTACGAACAATAAAAGGTAAAAGGGCAAAGGTAAATTCATCACCTTTGAATTTTGCTTACTTTGCTCAGTTAAGCACAAACTTAGCTTCCTGATTAACAGTAAGAATCAAATCTTGGTCACACACATGAGGAGCACTGTACATTAATTCTGTCCACCCGGCAAGGTGGTTTTGGCATTTTTGTTCTGTATCCCTTTGAGAGGTGGCATAAGAAGAATCTATCATCCTCTACCAACACATTTCAGAGTTTGGGATCTTTCACAATGTTGAAGAGAAACAAATATGTCTCATTCCCCCCTCAGATTTGAGGGTAGTATGTAAATGGAAAAGAGGTACTATGGACTAATGTTGACAACAACTACATGATGTATGAAGCAGGCTTGCTACCTGGATACCACTTGAATTACCCAGTAATTTCATAGTGAGATCAGAATAGTACATGTTTCTTATCAATTTGCAATTAGTCTAGAAAGAATACAATGCAGTGGCAATGTCAGGATGCATCTTCTCTTCTGTAGTACTTTGGTGCTACCAACAAAAAAATGAAGAAGACAAAGGGAAGGTGCAGCCTTTCCATGGTGACAGAAAAAAAAAGAAAAAAAAAGACTTTTTTTTTCCCCTTCATCTCACCTTCTGTGTACTCTACCCACTAAAATGTAATAACATAATAACATAGTCCTGCCAACTGTTTGTAAAGAAGTTTAGGAAGAGCCCTGGTCAAGAGTAGGGTCTGGAACCCTTTTACAAAGAGCTATACAATCAGGAGCAGTATCTGCAAGAGCAGAGGACAGACCAACTCCAGCACAGCAGGAACTTTTCTTCAAATCCTCAGGAGATCCAGAAGAGCTAATCATGCAAGAAGACACATCTTTCTGTGCATCTGCATGCAGAAGGCTCACTGATGCTGTGTGATTCTCTCACTCAGTCCATAAAATAACTATGTTTGTGGAAATTCAGCATTATCTTCCGAATAAACCAAGTATAGTGTGTAAGAGTAAAATGTTACTGTGACTCTCAAAGAGCTTCTCTTTTAGATTGGTAAAACAGAAAAACATTAATTTGCAATTCACAGCATTAATGCGGTATTATGTGGAGCCATATAAACACATATATAGCACACAATTTAATTCATACTGTATGATGTATATCATAAAATATATGCAACTTAAAAGCCTGTGCATGTTAATTATTTCATAATCATAGTCTCTTTAATCTTATAGGTTAAGAGAAAGAAATATGCTGTGTTGTTTTCAACACAATATTCTAAAGGGAATGAAATTAAATCAAATCTGACTAGAATACAAGAGACATTGCATTGACTTCTAGTCACCCTAGTCACAAGCCTCTTTGGTCTGTGTTATGTATATCAGCCTTTTAGCTGAAATTTAAAGCAAGTCACTGCAAGTGAACAAAACTTTGCATTACACTTTTCTCTCTCCTTTCAATTCCAGTTATTCTGTAATTTCTTGGAAAGAAAAGGAATGCAGGAAACATGCATGAAGCTAAAAAAAACAGTTACCTCTGTAATGTTCACCTTGTAAAAAGGGATTGTGTTAATTTATACAAATTATGGGCATTCGTAGAATTTCTTAGTCACACCTTTTATCAGTAGTAATTAAAAATAGAAGTAATGTCTAAAGAGAAGCCTTTTCCCATAAAATAAGAGGTAGCCAGACTAGATAAAAGCCTGATTATTTCAAGGGACTATTTCATATTCACCTGCCACATATAAGAGTTTACTCCCTGCATTTCACAGTACCACCACCCACATGGCAAAATCTTACCAACAAAAAAGCAAGAAAACTCAAATGAAATAGAGGTTCCAAAATTCTAAACAAGTCAACAGTATTTTTAAATTATCAGGTGAGTAACTGCACTTCTCTTCTTAGAAAATTATATTGTCCAGCTCAATTCTCTCCTTAAGATCATACAGAAACAGTAAAACCAGTCTATCACTTCTTAGTATAATTATCTGCTTATTCTCTACTCTAGAATATCTTAACAGATACTCTAATATAAAATCTTGGCTAGTACGCAGCACAAATGAGTTTTTCTTAGACCATTTTTATTTCTTTTAAAGAACAAAATAGTTAATGAAATTACTAGTGCATTATCATTTTCCTATTGGGTAACAAGGAGAAGTAATAGATACTAAGTAATAACCATAGAAGATCTTGCAACATCATAAATCCCTCCAAGAAAATAACGTAAAATGCCTTTGTAAACTCATATGATTTGTGCATTTCAGAAAGACGATTAGTGGTATTTTTGGTCAGCCATTTCCAATTTACAGTAACACTGCTCCCAACAAAGAATCATAGAATGGTTTGGGTGGAAGGGACCTCCAAAGGTTATCCAGTTCAACATCCCTGCAGCGAGCAGGGACATCTATTAACATACTATCTATTAACATAACCACATGAAACTATTAATGATCACATAATAGAAGTGTGGTATAAAAACATGTCTAAAAGAAAAAGAAAAAACCCCAAGTATTTAATCTGTTATTTTGAAGAGACCTTTGTTTTGTTATCCAGTCAAGACAGTACACTAATCCTGTAAATAATATGATGATTAAGAAACAGTCTTTGAAAATGCTATTTATCCTCTATTAGCTAATGTTAGTATTTATTAGTACATCTTTTTTACTATTTTCTTCATTTCTTTTAAGGCTGAATCTTGTTCAGGTTAGTTTCATTCACAGCAACTTCCAAACAAAGATGATTTTTGTACATCTTACAACCTTTACTCTGCACAGGACACTCCATAGATTCTAGCAACACCACAAAGTCCTCCTAGCCCCAGCAAGCAAAGGTTAATAGCTGAGTTCTATTTTGTCTCATGTTATTTAAAATAAAAAGACAATCATAAGTGGAATACTGTAGTTCTGGAAAACTGACTCTGAAAACGCCCTGAAAAACTGTCCTGGGATACCAGCTAATTTTGAGGTAAAGTCTATGCTAACCTTCATAAAAACTACCCAACTTCCCCACAGAGAAGAATGATGGAAGAAGAATAATCAAAGACATAATCTTCTGTTTAAGATAACATGGTTACAGAAATTCTACATTTCTTCATGAGTGCAAGACTAACAAAGGAGTTTCTGGGGTTTGATTGTCTTTTTGCAAATTGATATCCAATTGGGATTTACCAAAAGCAAAATATCATTCACTATTCGCCCTCAAGAGGCTGGACTTTACATCATCTGCAGCAGAGGTGGTATAGCAGATTCTAAAAAATTGCGTTTGCTAAACACAGAATTTACTTTTAAAATAAGTGGTATACTACAATTACAGAATTATTCAACATATGGGCCCACTTCCCAATTAATTATTTGCTGGCTAAAGTGTTAAAATGTCCTTGGCTTCACCTTAGACACAATCATCCCAGCTGGTCATTATCTACTTGGAAAGGGACCAAAGAATCTCAGCTGTCAGTACTTGACAAACATGTATGTTTTGTCAGTTTTGGTTTTTTTTCTTGTAGTTCACTTTGATTGAGCTATAGTTAAAAGAAAGAAGTCTTATTGCACATGGAAGTGGAAAGATTTTCTATCTCTTTTACTGTTGTAACTTAATATAATTGGAGTGAAGGTGGTAAGTGGAATGATAAGGAACTCTTCAATATACTTTTATGAAAAACCTGATTTATGCAACCTTACTGACACTGGTTTTATTTTTGTGTATTCCCACTTAATTCAATTGCTCTGTTTTTTTACACACATGTATGAAATAAACATATATGTCTTTTAAAGTCAGAGCTGGAACAAAGTTATTGTTTGGTGATATATCTGCACAGAGTCAAGAAGATTCACTAGGAAAATATCCTTCAATTAAGTTAATCTTAACAGCTTACAAGTCAGCTTGTAGCAAAAGTAACAGTAAGCTTGTAAGTAAACCTGCAGGTCAACAGGTGGAAAGCAAATGGCT
Organism: Chloroceryle amazona; assembly: GCA_027560015.1. NCBI lineage: Eukaryota > Metazoa > Chordata > Aves > Coraciiformes > Cerylidae > Chloroceryle > Chloroceryle amazona. Next base: position 9,560 of record JANHFX010002118.1, read on the forward strand.
TTTCTCATTTGCACATTACTTCTGCAAGAGACCACTGGACAGCTGGGAGAAGGAGCATGTGTAAACAAGGCAGACCTAATTATTTCCTAATTAAAAATAAGATACTATCTTCCCATTAATAGGTAAACTAATTGATCAAAATCTAACAGTTTCCCCCCAGTACAAGTAAACATAGATGACTTTCTTCACTGAATTCTCACACATATAGGCCAGCCATTAAATTATCAGTTCTGTTTGATTTGTTTGGATGCTGTACTCTATGACAGCTGTCAGAAATAATACATTAGAACAGATGTTGTGGCAGTTACAAAGGGCCTGGAATTTAAATTGGACTGGATATTGATTGGGGGGGCAGTGTCTTTTTTTGTCGTTGCATTGTTTTGTTTTTTTGTGTGGTTTTTTTGTTGTTGTTTTGTGTGTGCATTTTTTAATTTGTTGTCATTTGTTTGTTGTTGTTGTGATGGGTATTTTTTGGTCATGGTTTTGGTTTTTTGTGTGTGTATTTGTTTGTTTTTAACAAAGAAAGAAATACATAAAGAATGACAGATGTCTTTAAGGGACCTGCGCAATGTCTTGTAAGCAATGTCAGTCTTTGTTTTGACTATATAACTTTGTGGAAATGGTTATCTAAGGGGAACCATTAGTTGCTTAAGAAAAAGGACAATACGTTTAAAAATAGTAACAAAGTTGCATAAATCATCCTTTTCAAATAGTAGCTGTGACCTAGAAGGGACCTCACAGTTTTAGGAATTATTCAGGAGATTCATTCCAAGACCCTTAGTAAGCACCAGCTGAAAACAAAACTGTTCGTCACAGCCAAGACCTAAGCTCAAATGAATAATAAGCTTACTTTCAGCATCAGTATAGAGTAGCAAGCACAGGAGCACCACCATTGGCCTGACTACGTGCATTATCCGACAGCTTGGCACCAGCATGCTTTGGCAGCCTTGTTCTCACTGGCTTAGAAGCCACTGGGAGTCTGTCCGGTCTGAAATTTGAGATGAAGTGTTTTCAGAGCCTGTGGAACAGATAAGAAAAGGAGAAAAAAAAACAGTTAGCAAGGATAGGGCAGAAACCTTCTGGGGTTTTTTTTGGTTTTGGTTTGATTTTTTTTGGTTGTTTTGTTTTGTTTTCTTAAGCATTCACAACATGAAGCAAAACAATTTTAAAAGACAAAAGGGTAAGGGAGAAAGAAAAGGAAACTTGATTCATATCAAGCTACTGGCATATACAAGAAGATTCAAGATACAGTGTATGTTAGGACCATTCCAATGTGTTTTAGTGCAACTTTTCTACCATAATCAAGCATCTGTCACACCTTGGATCTTTTATTGTATCCAGTAGTACCCTCTGAATCACAACTGTCATTGTTAATGAAGTATAAATAAATTACATCACTGGCATACTTAAGTTGCAAGAAAGGAATCAAAGTGGATTCAATATCCAGAATGAAAAGTCCACTTGAAAGCAGCATACTCAAAGCTGAATGTCTGGCATCTGGTAAGCATAAATTAGCAAATAAATTTTGCCTACCAAGAATTTGGTAAGCAAAATCTGCTTCATAAAATGTTTTTAAAGCTAGATATCAAATACTAGCATATTGCATAGTTCAACAACTCTAAAAGGTTAAAATTCCTATTGTTATTTCCTGTACATATCTTAATTATACCTAACAGAAAAACAGAAATCTGGCACTGAGTAAAGGGCTAAAGATTTCAATTCTATTTATCTCATTTATTATGATGAGTAATTGAAAATTATATACTGGGAGCATGACAGCTAAAGTATCTGAGTAAAAAAGCAGTGTCTCATTTTTGTCCAAATTTACCACACCTGAAAAGAAATTAAGGCATTATAACTATTTTTCCCTGCCACTGAAAATTCTAGAGATATCTCCAAATGGATGGTCACTGTCACTATCACAGAATCACAGTATCTCCTCGATTGAAAAAGACTTTTAAAATCATCTAGTCCAATCATTAACCTAACACTGTGAAGACCTTGACAAAACCATATCCCTCTTCACTACGTCTACACAATTCTGAAATACCTCCAGGTATGGGGACTCAAACACTTCCCTGGGCAAGCCATTCTAGTGCCTGATAACCTTTCCTGTGAATAAATTCTTCCTCATATCCAATCTAAACTTCCCTCGGCACAATTTAAGGCCATTTCCTCTTGTTACATCACTTGTTACTTGATTGAACAGACAGACACCCACCTCTCCACAAATTCCTTGCAGGTAGTTGTAGAGGGCAATAAGGTCTCCCATGAGCCTCCCACCTAAAGAACCCCAACTCTCTCAGCCACTCCTCATAAGACATGTGCTACAGGCCCTTCACCAGCTTTGTTGCCCTCCTCTGGACACACTCCAATGCCTCAGTGTCCTTCTAGTAGTAAGGGGTCCAGAACTGAACACAGTACTTGAAATGCAGCCTCACCAGTGACAAATACAGGGGTAGAATAGCTTCCATGGTCCTACTGGCCACACTGTTTCTGATACAGGCCAGGATGCTGTTGGAGTTCCTGGCCAACTGGGCACACTGCTGGCACATGTTTAGCCAGCTGTCAATCAACACCCCCACACTCCTCCTCGCTGAGCAGCTTTCCAGACACTCTTCCGCATGCCTGTAGCACTGCCAGGGGTTGCTGTAGCCAAACTGCACAACTTGGCATTTGGCTTTATTGAAATTCATACTAATGTCTTTGGCCCATCAATAGATCCCTCTGCAGAGGTTCCCTACCCTCAAGCAGATAAACACTTCCACCCAGCTTGGTGTCATCTACAAATTCACTGAGGGTGAACTCAATCCCTTCCTCCAGGTCGTTGATAAAGATACTAAACAGAACTGGCCCCAGTACTAAGCCCTGGGGTACCCTACAAAAATATAAATAAAATGTAATTTTACTTTTCAAAGATTTGCATTATATAAACTAGTTAAATTTGATACTATCTTTTTCCTACACTAGTGGTTTCTGTGCAGTGAAGATAAATATCAAAAGGGTGGAGAAAAAATTATATTAATTACCATTCCACTAGAAAGATCTTACAGATTTGTGGCTGGTATAAAGAGCCCATTTTACAGTATAGTGCAATGCTCAAAGAAGATGCTCAATGAAGAAAAGATGTGAGCAGCTGTTAGAAATCTATGGCTGTTAAGAACTGTTTTTGTAAAATTATGTTTTGAATCATCTACTGCCATCAGAAGATACTAACTTAAGAAATATTCATAGGCAAAGTGCTGAAGGCACCAGTTCTCAATTTTCATCACTCTCGTCTTTATGTCAGTATTTCAAATGACAGCGAAGTCCATGACACATAAACCCCATCTGATTCAATTTGTGTCTGTGCAAGTGTATCAGAGCCAATTGCTACATAATGATTCCAAGACTATCACAAAGATGGAGATGTATGAAATATACTTCCAAGGAATAGGTGATTTTATTTCTTCTAGACTGCAGGAGTTACAGGTGAACCCTGAACTCTCTTGAAAGGCATCTCATTTGTAGACAAAACATCTTTTTCTTGGCACACAAACATACTAGCTAACATGTGAAGCTGAGTGTCAGAAATGTGATGGGTACTAAGATTTATACCTTAATCATAAAATACTCCCTTTAGCAGCGGAGGAAATGAAGGGGAAACAACACTTACAATCAATAAGAAGAGCAGAGGAGGGGAAATAAGGCGACCACAAAGGTGATTGTTTTACATAACTCTTTTAATGGGGCACTGGGGATGATTTTAACATGTTCCAAACACTCCCACTAAATATTACATGTGCTATCTAACAGAAAAAAATATTATCTACCTTGGGAAAAAAGGGGAATTTAAAAAATCTCATGATCCTAATACATTAATATTCAATTACTCTTGTTTATCCTCTCTGCAAATGAAGGGATAGATCACATAACCTAGCAAAGAAAGGTTGAGGAAAAAAAAAGGTGAGGGCTTTTTTTTTTAATTGAAAAATCTCATTCCGTTGTATCACTCTAAATGCACATACAAGCACTTAGGAAAACTGCACTCATTGTCTCTCCTCTGAAGGTGATACTCATTACCACTCAGATCATAAAAATCAAAGACTTCAGTAATTCCTTTCATCATTGCTTCCAAGTGTCATGGCTTTAGCTAACCTGATAAACACACTAAGGTTTCCGGGACACTCTTTGCCTGTTGTTTTTCTTTCTTTAACTGCTCTTGACTCCATAGTTAACTTCTACTAATTAGTATTCTAGGTCAAGTGAACAGAAGCACTTGAATAAAGATGGCAGGTGGGTGCTTTTTCTTTCTAATGAGTTCCAGGCCTACTGTTAGTGAAGGCATGCAGATGATGGGCTGGTAACACTGAAAGAAGCAAGACAAGAAACAATCAGGTGCTACCAAGGTTCTCCATACAAGTGTGCCTCTGCTTTACCCATAAAAAGTATAGCTTCACCTAAGGACCCTGTTACCAGCAACTATACCAACCTTGAGATTGTTCATCGATCAGTGATCACTCTTACTTGTGAAAACAACATGGAGGTGGAATTCATTACAAGGAATAAATGCAATTATCAAAGAATTATTAGCTTCCAAAAAAACTACCTTCATAATTCAAAGTAAAATGTTCATCTAATGCATCATTAATTCTTAAATGAAGTAGTTTCTTCCCTTTTCTATTTCCTCCTGACAATGCTTTGTTACATCTGGAGTGTGGTACCATAGACAGTGAAAACACAAACAGCAGTTGCAGCACCAGGTTACACAAGCCTCTTCCTCACAGGGACAATGTTTGTCTTGCAGGATGAATCCAGAGTAAGGTAGACTCTTAGCAGCCCCTGCTACAATATTCATAATGCACCAATGCAGGAAGATGGGACTTCTCCCTGGTAGGAAACTGATCATAACAGCTATAGATCAACAGTTATTAAAAAATAATAATAATAATAATAATAATAAATCCCTTAATGAAGCTTTAATAAAAGGTCATTTTATTTTAGGATACATGGTTGATAACTCCTGTATTAGATAATCAAAAATTGTTCTTACAAAACTCTAAAGGGCTACCTATGAATAATTTCTCTCACAACAGCTATTTTGGTCTCTTTCCAGAGACAAACAAATTGTTAATATGAAAGTGAAAGCCAAGGGGTGGAATTAAGTAATTTATCTATCATAAGCACGTATGTAAGTAAGAGGATAGATTTTCCCTAAATAGTGGTATCTATTAATAACATCAGTAAAAGTGGAAATGTCCAACCCCCTCAGATTGTTCAATTCAGATACACAAATGAATGCTTCTCATCTAGGGCATGGCAGATGATAGCACCTGGGCATGGGCACCTGGGCATGGGCACGTGTACCAATTATCCTCAAAAGCACCAACAATATAAACAGAACATCTGAACACTGAACTACTTCTCTGCAGTCTGTTTACTTTAGTACCAAAAATAAACTTTTATGTGCTAACTCATGAGGAGATTGTCCCTTTTCCAAGACAGTTAAAATGCTTACCTGGAGGCAAATCTCAGAAGTAAAAAAAAAAAAAAAAAAAAAAAAAGTAAATACTAATTTTATTTATCTTCTTTCTTTTCCATGCACGCAAGTGTGTGTAAATGCTTGATAACTCAACATAGAAGTTTCACACAGCAGGGTAGAGCTCTCAGAAGAGACCTGAACACGGCAAAAAGAAATCATGGCAAATGTAGGGAGCCACATGTAAAAAAAACCCAGTAAGTTACAAAATTTTGGAATCCAAGAATGTGAAGATATGAGAGCACATTTGTGCTACTACACAAACAGGATTTCTAGCTCATTATTTCTGGAGTTTGAAATTGTTCAGATAGAGTTCACTTCTGGTTTGCCACAAGGACTTATGGGAAAACAACTGAATACACCTTCCGTTTTTTTTAAAAAAACTGCTTCTCTAAGAACAAGGGACAGGCAATGACTGAATGAGATGACTGTGTTGACTTTCTGTTTATACACTTTATTCAACACACTTACAGTTCTAAACTACATCCATTCCCTAGACACAAATTTCTAATACCGTATGTATGCAAGAGAAGGGAGACAAAAAAGAAATTTGAGACATTACTAGAACCAAGTCAAGAAAGAAGTGCCAATACTACTCATCTTTGCATATCAACCAAGATTCCTCCTTAGAGAAGAAAATAAACAGTTTTCATTGACAAATTTTGGCTTTAAAAATCTGACTGACAGCTGAATCATTACTCTGAGGAATAGGAAAAAAAATATTTAAAATTAGTGCTCATAAGCTGTTTAACCAAAATCAGTTTAGAAAATCAGTTTAGGTAAATCATAATCTTTTAAAGGATATTAAATGTATTTTCCAAAGCAATGAGGAAAACTATCAGAAGTTCTACATTAAGCTTGCTCTTTTATTGATTAAGCATGATAAATGTTTTCATAGTTGACCTGCTGGAGAAGTTTCATGCTTCATTCTGTTTTAATTCTTAAAAAAGCTGAAATGTAAACATATGATTGAGGAAATTTAAAAGACAGATGCATTGAGTGTTTCAAACCTTAGTCTTATCAGTCCCTGGATAACAATACATCTTAATGCTCCTCTGTAATACCTAAATTTCTCTATTAGAGTTATTCCAACAGAAGTGAGCACCCACCCTGGAACGGTAGGTTTCTGATCTCAAGTGGGTCTTTGAACTACATCATTATAAAAGTACCAATGAGTTGCAGTGATATGTGGAATTCTGCTTATATTACATAACAATATATTAAATCTGATTCTACATTGTAATTCTATTTTGGGCCTCCTCTGTTACCCTACAAAACAGAAAATGGATTTTCAATAACCAAAGAAATAAAGGAAATAGATAAATGAAATGAATTTAGTGAATAAATTAATTCAGCTACAGCAAAGTACAGTAAAAATCACATCAGAGGGTTGTTTTTCTCAGGTAGAAAGTTGTTGAAAGGTTAATCTTTTTTTACTTACAGATATATTTACATTCATATGTAACCTTTAAGAATATGCAGAAAATGTGTCTCTGATCTTTATACAGCTTGATATTTATGCAGCTTCACTCACATTCTAAATTATGAACTAAAATACCAATTTGTAAATTGTCATATAACTCAGCGTTTACAAACTTCTGTGATCTTAGTTTTGCAGATTGTAAGAACTTTCCTTATTTATGTTGCAGACACATCCCCGTAGAGCATTCTGTATTTCTTAAATCTGTGCCCCTCAAATAATGGATCAAGAAAAAAGTATTGTGCTAGTAATGGCTGAATTGTTGAGATGAAAATAGTCTTGCTGGAGAAGAAAAACATAAAAGTGTTAGCTGTCAATGAATATTAACCCAATATATTTTTGAGAATCTATACTAAGAATTTAGACCGTGTTACAAAGCTACAGATAACAGGAGTGGACAAATGAAATATCTTCTACTAAGACTGACTTCTTGCCTGAAAAACAAAAGCTCTGTCAATACGCTAGTTCTTGACTCTTGTTATCCATGAGGAAATTACTTAGCTTTAGTTATCCTGAAATAGTCCTGGTTTTGCCCATAGGAGAAATTAAAGAAATCAGTCTCTGTTCTGACTCTTATTTAACAAACAAACAAACAAACAAATTAAAACAAAAAAAACAAACAAACACATTAAAAAGACAGAAGCCTCACAGGGCTAGGTATTTGGATAACCTAGCAATGAGAATGATCCTACAGCTCTACCGCTATGAACATGACATTCCTAACATTGCTTATATCTGAAGAGACACTTCTGTTTCAGAAGAATTTTACCTCTTTGCCTTCTAAGCATGGAAATTGTGAACCATTCAGGTTGTGCCTTGTCCTTAGGATCAGGGAGAGTTGAAGCATACTGGTTACTGTAAATATTAATAAAAAGCTAAAAACATACTTACAAGTTTGGAGCTAACAGGTCAAATCTGACTTAAACATTGCAAATCATCTTTTCTCTACTATATTACTCTGCAATTTCTTCCCGTACAGCTTTTCTTTTTCCTTTTCACTTTACAGTTTTGTTCTATACTTTCCAATGTACTTGTAGACTAATCAGATTGAAGAATGACTGAGATACTGAATTTGCAGTACACATAGGACAGAAATCCAGCTGCACCTAGTTTAGCCTGACTGCACTTTATTATAACATTGCTGATGGCAATACAACTGTATTAGAGTAAGAGATGGAGAGCTAAAACGGTTATTTTTCAAAAGTAGTTGGCATTATAAAATGATTTGGTAATAAAGTACAAAAACTTCCTGAAGCAATAAAAGCACTATGTTTTTCCAAAACTAAGATATGGCATAATGACACACAGCTGTCCACAGTTCTGCTTTTGGATAAAAAGATGAGAACTGCAAAATACCTTTGTAGCACATAGTACTTTTTATTACACACAAAGAAAAAGTAAAAGTAATGTTATGAACACTTACAAAGAGTTAAAAGTCAACAAAAGCCTACATATATTTTACTGTTGGAAGTTTCCTTATGAAGGGAAGAACCACTTGGAACACTTCTCATGCGTACACCAAACTAATGTTGTACCTAATGTGGACAAGCCATTATTGATACCAAATAAAACCATAAAATCATCAGCAGGGACAGACAGCATAATTTATTTTTGTTTACATACCAGATTAAAATTACAGCCTTATCCATAGTTAGGAGAAATGGTGGCTTAGCATAGCCACTTCAAAGGACACTTCATGTGCTTCCTTTCATTGTATTTACCTCTGGTATTGTATTTGGTGAAAGCAAACTGAGAACAACAGTAAGATTTCCATTGTAAAACCTACTACTGTTTTAACAGTTTAACAGTTGGAGATAGTGTAAAGCATTCATCAGTACACATGCAGCCATTTTTCACTTTTGAGGTTAAGATTTTCACTTTGCTTTGAAGTGATGCAGCTTCTATAACCAGAGATTTCAATCACATTATTTTGTCTAGGCAACTTGGCACTCAAAGGTCTTAGCTTCAAGAACACGATAATAAAAATAAATCCCTGATAGACGTATGGTTCATCCTCTTACAACTCTGTTGCAGACTGCTAGAACATCCTAAATGCATTATGTGTATTCCATACATTCTTCTCCTTGGAAACGTTTCAGAAAGTGCTTTTCAAATCTACATCCTACAACACCTTCCCAAGCGCTTATCTTTTTGGGCTTATATTAAAGAAAAACTGTGACTTGACTTGTTTCTAAACATGCTCATCCTAGCAACAAGGTGGTAATTTCAAACACAACTCTCAATAGCATATTGATGTTGTGTAAACTTCAGCTTCTTTTGTAACGTCTTTTGGTCAATTCCCAGTAAGAAAGTGAGAATATGTACTGCTCACTGAAATGAATGCTATTTTCATGAAGGGTATGACAAATAATAGATTTGACCTGTATTGTATCGAGCTATGGAAATACTGCTTTAACATTGTGACATGGACAGGTTATGCGTGTCCACAATAATATTACACAGGTGATGTCATATCTACCAACAATTGTTTTCCTCTCCCTATACTGGAGTAGTTCCATCCTCCTAAAGAAATTCCTACATACTATTGACTTATATATACTCCCCACCTCTCTCACTAGTTACGAATATGACAGTTTCTGAAACAATCTGTTCTATCTTCTTTCTTAAGCTAGCAAGACAAATCGGAAACAATATCACAAAAGATTAAATTGGTGAAATAACTAGACTGCAAGCACCATTCTCTTCTAAATAAACAATCAAACAGTGTAAGAAAGAAAATGGACTGAATATAGGACACAATATGGAGGCTCTTCTAATTATGTTTGTCACCTTTTATAAAAAATACATAGATAGTAAAACACAAAAGATTGTGTTTTTACATTAAATCTCTATAATCATCAGTATTTCAGAGTCTTTGATAATCTGAGCATCAGAAGGTATTAAAAAAATAGATATAAGAGAAAGCAATGTATTTAATGGCCAGCAAAGCATAACATCTGCACACAAAGAACATTTAAGAACATAAATATGTCCACACTCACACACAATCACAAAAATGGCAGATTTTCAGAGTTTAAATCTGCATCATAAGGTAGAAGAGACAACCTGTCTACCTTTCAGACATGTCTCATGCACAGACTTCTAGGAAACTTGCTTTTTCCCTCTGCTTTATGCATTTTCATTTCTAGGTGGAAAGTAGTAGGCAGTAAACACACTGCTACAACATTCAAATGTTCATGTAGGTGGCTATCAAAAAAAAATTCTAGAATTTTATCCTGAGGCTTTGTACCATATAACAAAGTACAAATACCATATGCCATGATCACAAAAGCCAGTATCCTGTAAGAGTACACAGTAACTTGAAGCCTTCGGACAGTCCCATTAAAATATTTCAAAACTTTCAGAGACTTAGCTTACATTAACTCATTAGAACATAAAACTTATTTGTAATATTTGGAGGAAATGTGTTGTATAATTTTATGAAACTCTCTGTATTAGCACCACAGACTTCCATGTTACCACAACACTGCTTCCCAAACACAGGCAGATAAAAGTTACTGTGTTCCCTTTCCAGAAAGATGTCACCCACATAACAGAAATACCTAAAGTCCACACAAAGCCCTGTCTCAATAGCCACACTGATGTGGCTGCCAGTTCTGAGGAAACCTCTAAGCTGTGAACACTACACTATAAAAGACGGCTGTAAATGGCAGCAGTTACTCAGGAGTCAACCATTCCTGCTGGAGTATTAGCACTGTCCCCCAGAGACAAAATCTCAGTATAAAATTTTAGAGGCAGCTGCAAATAATGATACTACAGAAATTGCTTAATGATAATATTAATAATAATTAATAATAAACCACTAACCACAACTATAATCCAGAAAGACAATTCCTCTTTTGGCTTCCTTTAATTACAGACATTTGTTTTACCTAAGAATCCACCAAGATGTAGGAAAGCTTCTTTACTTATTTTTAAATGAATTCATTCTCTTTATTTATACTGATGACAAAGTATCTATTTTTTTTTTATATAAAGCCTTGAAGATAAGCCTGAAGTTCTACGTGGAACACCGCAATACATTTTCTGGGAGTTTTATCCTTCACAACAGAAATGCTAGAGCAACTAATCATATCCTGGTAAAATTTCTGCAGCATTTCTATTATAACTGTTATGTCTCTGGACGTTTGTGCTGTCCCAGGAGTATTGTTCTGGATTGATTAGCATCTTTATAATGAAATGCTCGATTACAGCTATGAAATAGGTAATTATAAAGGCAGTGTGTACTTTCCAGTTAGGGATTTTGTTTTGAATATTATTTTTTTTTTACTTATTGGTGCGTGAAAGGCAGCTGTAGAAGTTCTGACTGCACTGTCGCCTCTTTGGAAACAAACTATGTTTTGTTGCTCTCACTGTGCATAAGCTAAATTGAATTTCTTCTTTTGACTGGTATGAGAGTTTTATTTTCAATTGTCGGGGTGTGCAGTCATCCATAACCAATTTTTCAATATTTTGAAAAGCATCATTTGAAGTATACAGTTGTGAATATCTTAGGGACCTTGTTAGTGAACAGAAAACTTTTCAACTGTACTTCTTTGGATATTAAAAAAAAAAAAAAAAGCAATGTAAAGAAAGCTATACAGTATGGATTTTCTGCATAACTTTAGCAGCCTATGTAAAAAGGGCAAGCAAATTTGAGGGACATGTTTAAATAAGATTCTCTTATGTATATTACTTTATTTTGAAGACATAAAGACATTTCCTGAGGGTTAACAGAAAATTAGTGGGTGCAGAAAGTGCTTTAATTTCAAGGGTCAGAAGTCAGGAGAAAAAACTATAAATGTTTCCTTTTCTCTACATAGTGCAGCAAAACTCTACATGGTGCAGCAAAAACTCTACATGGCGCAGCAAAACAAAAATTTTAAAAGGTTTTCTACCAAAGAAATTTAACTCAGCTGCTTAGATAGGTGTTAGTTTGTACTGCTTCCTTCTGAACCTCAGGTGCTAGAAGATGCACTATTGACAGAAGGATTGTTTATTTAATTTTAAATTATAGTAACAGAAACAAATGGAGTAAGTGAAAAAATGTAAGGATGTATTCAAGCAATGTCTAACCCCTTGATAGCCAGAACCAGAATTCTTCATCTCTGTCATGCCGAATAGATCCATCCATCCTGCAAGTACAATTTAAAGATGTTTGTATAAACAGATAGATGCAGATCATAGGCTGAAAGACAAGAAGACAAAAGTAGATATGCTTGGTGTCTTAAAATAGAATATAAAATCCAAAAAGGTGATTTTGCTCAGGTAGCTCTAGATGAGTCTATCATGCTTTTCTATGTCCACAGTGTGCATACTGTTACCTTAGCTTGAGTTAGAAATTTTCCATCGTACAAGTAATTTTCTAGCTATTAGCATTGTGGAACCCAGAACTACCTCCACAAATTATGTTACTATTGCTTCTTAATTTTTTAAACCTACTGCAGTCAAAAATAAAAACCTTCCTTCAAGCATTACTTGTATTTTTTTTGCATGTCAGCTCAACTACTAAATAAATATGAGTAACTAGTTTTACATTTGAGCTAATTCACCTCTTTGATTTCATGTTGGTTTTTTTTGATTTGTGGAGTTTTTTGTATGTGTGTGTGTTTTTGTAGTGGTTTGGGTTTTGTTGTTGTTGTTGTTTGGGGTTTTTTTAGTATTATTATTATTATTTTTATTTTTTTGTTCTTTTTTTTCTCTTAAGCATATCTAAAAAGCTTCAGAATCTAAGAAGTCCAGATACATTAACTTAGTCACAGCTATTTTACTACTGCTCAGACACTGCCCCACCAAGCAATTTTATTTTAAATGGTGTTATAGAAGCCTCAAACTTCTAGTCCAAACTTCCACCAATCTTTATCTCAAAGACTGCTCAAGATCTAGGACAAAGATGTGTATTAATTAATTGAACAAAAATTACAAATAACTCCGGAGGCTTCAATTTATCTATACTGAGTTCCACTCTACATCCTGTCTGTGCATTCCGGACTGTGTTGGAATGTAGGGGTGTAATCAATTTGTTCATTTTTATTTATAAAGTTGTCTTTATTTTTACAGTTGAGATCTCAAATAAGCACATGTATTTGATAGTCCAACTAGCCATCTGATTTGGAATTGCATTCAGTATCCAGCCACAGAAAAGTGCTAATTGAAATTCAAGTCTTTCTCAAATGAGTTCAAACAAATATTCTGCTGTTTTTTTAAAAATCTCTAACAAGAAGTGGAGAGATTTCCTGAAGTTCCTCGAATTAAAAATAAATACAATCTTATGATGAAACCAAATTCTCACACTTAAAATTAAATTGTATAGTGGTAATACACATCACTGCACAGAATTGCCACTGAAATAGATAAAAATGTGAAATTTCATTCACAAACTCATTACATAAAGTTTAACACCATGTGTCATGATCAGACTGATTACAGTAATCCTGACTCTCACATAGAAATTTTTACTATATGGTAGTATTACTCACGTTTCCATTTCTTCAAATATTATTTAAAATGCTTCAGCAAAAATTATCTCATAGTTTCAATGTCCTACAACTGTTTTATTAAAGTCATACAGTTAAAAATATAATCTGCTAACACACTGTCCTGCTTCATATATTGTTTTCTCTTAAGTAATCTTTAAAATACATAATCACTGCTGTCACTCTCAGTGGTTCCTACCTTTTCCTCACAGTCATACTCAAGAGGCCTTAAAAAATGAAATCCCTTAAAAAATAAGCATATTAAAAAAGATATTATAGACAAGAGGGAATGGAGGGCTGTGAAACTATGTTTGAAGTAATATCTATGTCAAAGAGTACAATAACAGCATACAGAAGACATATTCTACCTTTCTGTAGCAGTATCCAGCTGCACATGCATACAACGGTGTCTACTACTGTACCATTACTTTGCAGTTAATCAGTGCAAATGATGTGAATTATGGCATATTAATGGCCCTGCAATGAAACAAACCATCAGCAAACACTATATTCATAAATACTCTCCTGAAATCCTGAGGGATTCTTTTTGTACTCAGTATCACATGTATAATATTGGGCCCTGATCCTATCTGTATCTAAGATACCCACAGACAGCAGCCATCAAAATAAACCATAATGTTTGATTAGTTGAGGTAAATGGACTGATCCCTCCACTTGCTCACAAGAGGAGAGTTCACTAGACCCTGAGTGATGTTTGCAGCTCTTCATAATAAAAATAAATAAATAAATAAATGTAATCAAAATCAAACACCTTTAAGCAGACAAAGGCATGGGAACATCCTACTAAGTACTAAAACACTACAGTAATTTCCTCTTAAAACGGGTCTGTAAGAGAATTCTTATTTCCCCCACCTGAGAATACTTGCATGTCCACTCTTAGTATTCACCACATCTAGGCAAAACACACTGATACTGCAAGAACCAAGAGTTATCAGACTGACTAATTATCAGTAAGACTTTTGACAACAGAACCTATGTGACTGACTCAAGCTTTTTTCCCTGACATTTTTAATGACCTTTTAATACAAAAAAAATAGGTCCACTAGGAAGACTTTCTCCTGTCATGGTGCAGGCACACAAACTCAATCAGCTCTTCTAATTAACTGGGAACCGAAAAGGCAACTTTATCTTTTCCATAGAGTGATTTCAGTATGTATCTTTTGAGTATGACAATAAATCAGATTTTTTATTGATGCCTAGAGTTTGTATGTGGTGAGAGTGAATTATTATACAGTTATATTTACTTACATATGTATATTTACATAAAAATGTAGATATATTTACTTATACATACTTAATCATCAGAATAAAATTAAAAACAACTACAGGCATTTATTTCAGGATTAAAACATTTTAGATCATTCAGTCATAGTACAATCACTCCTTTATTGTTCAGCCTTCTTGAAGTGTGAGTGACAGAGCAGGATGCAGGTTGCCCTGCTGGCAGAGCTTACTCTAAGAGAAATTATCTGCAGTTTACAATATTCACTGCCTAAGCCTGACATGATAAAAGAGGCAGATGTAAAGCTAAACTTAAAAGATATATTATGTGTCTTTCAAATAAGGAAAACTGCAGTGAATTGAATGTGGTAAATACTACCTCTTACCGATTGCACCTGCTTTTATTAGCAGTTCTTTCTGGAGGAATCTCCAGTGTGCTTCTACTATGTTCTCATTCCAAAGAACCTAAATGGTCTGTTAAACTTCTATTAGAAGACTGTGATACTACAGCAGACAGGGTATACAAGAAAGCGATGTTCCTATAAACATATGTTTATTTACATTATAATTAACAATTATCTTAAAAATGCTATTGTAAAACTATAAAGTACATACATAATTATTTCCTTTTTATATAATAAACAAACATAAGATTAAAAAATATTACATGCACATTATATGTTATATGTAACAAAATAAATGGATTTATTATGTATTATATATATTCA
>JANHFX010002118.1:35105-53126 GCA_027560015.1 Chloroceryle amazona
CAAAACCAGTATCAAATCCAACCCCCCCTGATGGCAACTGCATCACCATCACCACTGATGCTGTGGAGCAGGCACTGGGGATGTCTCAGACTGGGCCCAGCAGCATACTGGAACTGGATTCAGGAGCTGGAATCTGGAACTGGATTCATGGACACATGGATCAGGATCAAAGGCAGAATGTACAGAGTCCTTCTTGAATGCCAGCCACTGATGAAGGGAACTTGACTCTCATGATCCCTCAACTTTATACCGAATATGACATATATGGGATGGAATGCCTCATTGGTCAGTTTAGTGACACCTATCATGTCTGCTTCTCCCTGCAGGTGCAGCCTTTTACTTTCTGCAGCCTTTTACTTTCTTCATCCCCAGTGTGGCACATAAGATCCAGCAGTGGCCTTGGTCTGCTCACCAATCCTTGGTACTAACTCTAGACATGGAGCATTATCACTGCTTGAAGCAGACACTGTCTACAAAAATATGCTGTTGACTTCACCAAGTGCAGTAAGTTAGAAAAAACTTATCTGAAAACTAAAATCACTGATCAGAATTATTCTGTTCTGTCTCAAACCAGGACACTTTTTATTATCGGAATGTCCTCCTCCAGTGAGGTTGTGAAAAGCTGCACATTGTGACTTGTGTACTTACTTCAACATTTCATACTTGTATTCACAACTGAAAAAAAACAAAAGTAAAAAAGAATTCAAAGAAGGTTTGATGTAGAATTCTTTAACTTACTTGTATCCTTGTATCACAGGATGTGTACAGGGATCTTGTTAGGTCATGAAGATAAAATATTAGAAAGGCAAAAGCCCAACTGGAGCTTCATCTAGCCACTTTCATAAGAGACAACAGAAAAAAATTTACAAATACATTAAAACAAAAAGAGAGACAGGGAGGATCTCCATCCTTTATTGGATGCAGGGGGGAACATTGCAACCAAGGATGAGGAAAAAGCTGAGATACTTAGTGCTGCCTTTGTCTCCATCTTTATTACTCACACCAGCAACCCCCAGGATATTCAGCTTCCCAAGCTGGAAGATAGGGATGGAGAACATAATCAAGGAGGAGCAGTTAATGACCTGCTATGGCACCTGGACTTTCACAAGCCCGTGGGGCTGGATGGAATCCACCTGAGAGCATTGATGGAGCTGGCAGAGGAATTCACCAAGCCTCTCTCCATCATTTATCAACACCCCTGGCTAACAGGGGAGGTAGCAGATAACTGGAGGCTTGCCAATATGGTGCCCACTGACAAGAAGGGCTGGAAGCAGGATCTGGGAAACTGCAGGACTGTCAGCCTGACCTCGGTACCTGGAAAATGATGGAGAGGTTCATCTTGAGTGAGCTCATGTGGCAAGTGCAGGGTAGCCAGGGGATTAGGCTCAGCCAGCACGCGTTTAGGAAATGCAGGTCCTGCTTGACCAACCAGATCTCATTCTATGACCAGATGACCTGCCTACTGGAGGGAAAGGCTCTGGATGTTGTCTACCTGGACTTCAGTAAAGCATATGACAGTGTCTCCCACAGCATTCTGCTGGAGCAGCTGGTGGCTCATCATTGTACTTGTACAATTGGATTTGTGCAATTTAAATATGTAGCTGAGCATACACTTTCATACCTCTGCAGTGTTTGTATTAGATATGGTATTGATTATCTAGACAATAAGTATCAAACATGTTATACAGACAAAGGCTCATACCAATGCCTATGCACAACATCATCATTTTGAGCATATTCTTAGCTTTCACACTACCCTAAATGAGGTGAGTCTTATATTTAAAGTGATGCACTTGGATAAGCATTCGCAAAGGCAAAGACATAAATATGTAGCTACATTTCCCTCTAAAGGCTGAACTGGTCTGCTGAAACTTTGAAAAGGCTGTAGGAAAAGTATATTTTTATGAGTATAGGAACTGAATATATTCTGAAGATATCCAAAATACTGTCACCAAGTGGAAAGCATTTAAAAAAATACTAGATTATATTCCCAGAGCTCACTGCTCAAACCTTAGCAATTTCCATCTCTTCATTATTTACACAAGATCCACTCCCCTTTTTTCTATATAAATTGCTTTCTTCTGGGTATGATAGAGCAGGGTGATTCATCTCCCCTTACAAAATCCCAGTGGAAATCTGAGTGCTCTGAGATATTCATGGCGTCTGGCTAGTCAATGTAACTGGGACTACATTCAGTACCTAAAAAATCCATTTGTATTTTAAGAAGAACAACAAGTTTAATTTTTTTAGAGGAAAAATTTTAAATAGGGAACAGGTTTTGCATTTGCAAATCCTGTTTTTAATCTCCATTTGTACTGAATGTTCAGGGGTAGTAATAACACTGTAATAGCTTCTCAAGAGTTTGTAGCTTTGTCAGTCATCCTGGTTAAAGGTTTCATTATGTGCTATTGGCAGAGCACACAGACATGAAGCATTCATTAGTTATCATTCTAAGTTAATAGAAGATATCTATTTATATGGGGGAAACTCACTTGCAAAAATAACCTGGTACATTGTGTGCTACTCATTGACCAAAAAACAAACAAACAAACAAATTACAAATGGCCAAAGATAAATAACTGTTCTTTTTTCAGAAGTTAATATCTGGTCAAAACAGGTTTGTAAATACAATGTTGACACAATTCAGTTCAAAACTGTTTCTGAAATTGTGTTCTTCTGCATATGTATAAAAGATATTTGTAATTGCCCTAGTCAAAAGAAAAATGAATAATGCTAATTTTGTCTGCTTCAAAGATCCAAGGGTGATTAACATAGGTATATCCATTTGTGATGTAGATGGTTAATTAGAACATCTTTAGAAAATCCTAATCTCCAAATGACAACACATTCCAGGACATTTTTTTTTCATACTTCACTAAAACACTTAAAAAAAAAAATGTAAAATGGAACTGTTAGACTAATCCCTTATGAAAATTGATTTGTGACCACAATAAATCATCTTATACATTTTACAGTGCAATTTATCGTAGAATCATAGAACGGTATGGGTTGGAAGGGACCTCTGGAGATCATCGAGTCCAAACCCACACCAGAGCAGGATCATGCAGGACAGGCCACACACGAACACATCCAGGAGGACTTTGAAAGTCTTTACAGAATAATAGAATCATAGAATCATTCCGGCTAGAAAAGACCTTCAAGTCCAACCTTATTCCTAGCCCCGTCAAAACCACTAAACCACGTCCCTAAGCACAACATGTATCCAGCTCTTAAACACCTCCAAAGCTGGCACCTCCACCACCTCCTTGGGCAGGCTATTCCAATGCCTGACAACCCTTTCAGTAAAGAAATTCTTCCTAATATCCAACCTGAACCTCTCCTGGTTCAACTTCAGGCCATTTCCTCTTGTTCTATTATTTGTCATCAGGGAGAACTGACCAACTCCCGCCTCACTACAAATTCCCTTCAGGTAGCTGTACAGAGCAATAAAGTCTTCCCTCAGCCTTCTTTTCTCAAGGATAAACAGCCCCAGATCCTTCAGCCTTTCCTCATAAGAGAAATACTCCAAACCCTTCACTATCTTGGTAGGCCACCTCTATTCCAACTCCACCACTTTAACATCCTTCCTGTAGAGACAGGCCTAAAACTGGACACAGTATTCAAGGAACGATGACTTCCCTGCTCCTGCTGATTATACTATTCCTGATACAGGCCAGGATGCTGTCGGCCTTCTTGGCCACCTGGGCACACTGCTGGCTCATGTTCAGCTGGCTGTCAATCAACACCCCCAGGTCCTTCTCTGCCTGGCAGCTCCCCAGCCACTCCTCCCCAAGCCTGTAGTACTGATGGGGGTTGTTGTGGCCAAAGTGAAGGACTCGGCATTTGGCCTTATTGACTCTCACGGAATTGTCCTTGGCCCAGCAATCCAGACTATCTAGATCCCTCTGTAGAGCTTCCCTACCCTCAAGCAGATCGACACTTCCACCCAGCTTGGTGTCATCTGCAAACTTACTAAGGGTGCACTCTATCCCCTTATCCAAATCACTGATGAAGATGTTAAAAAGGAGTGGCCCCAGTACTGAGCCCTGGGGGACATCACTTGTGACTGGCAGCCAACGGGATTTAACACCACTGACTACAACTCTTTGGAATCATAAATAAAATATGTCATCAAGGGAAGAGGCCTTCTAAACTATATACAAGAAATTCCCCAAGCTGAAAATATTCTAGATGGAAAAAGTTACCATGTAAAACCATCACAATATAATAACAATGAAGATCAGCATAGTTAATACTTTTTTTTTTTTTCCCCCCTTAGATAAAGCAGACTATAATGCAAGCTGCATAAATAAAGCATTGGTTACCACCTCCTTCTTTGAAATATGAGTCTTACAGTGCTGTTTTTCAGCTTGTCAGCTAATTTTACTCTTCCTCAGGGAAAAGTATTTCATGCCTTTAAAAACACAACTCAATTCCAACTCTTTACTGTTTCAGTAGTATATAACACTGACTCTAAACTTTTATACCAAAATTAGTATTAAAGTAAGTCTTTTGGTGAAGGGAATGACCAAAACAAATAAAGCCTTCCCTTGCATATGCATAAATGTTCAAAAGCTCAATGAAAGTACGGGAAGAGATTTATATGACTCATATGCAGGGCTACAGCATTACATGTTTAGAAATAAGGAATTGGAAATTAAAGTAAAGCTCAGAGATCTCTTTTCTTTGGATGGGAAGAATGTGGATAGAAGGGTCAACAAACTCATGCCAACACAGTGGTGAAGATGGAATGTTAGAGAGAAAAAAGATGAAAACTAATAGATACTTACGTGCCTGATCTAGTTTAAACACACAAACAGTCCCAGGGATGAGTTGTTTTAAATCGTTTTTTTAAATTGTTTTTATAAACAATCAGTCCTGTATTATAAGATCAAAAATGAACAAGCAGAAGGCTCCTGGAAGAGGCTTTAACAACAGCCTCAACCTTGCCTACCACAACTTTTTAGTATTTTCAGCTTTGGCCTTTTGCAAGTTAGCCACATTGTACTGGAAAACTTGACAGAGCAGGGAAAAAAATGTGTGGAGACAAAATGGAAATATTCTGGTGACTAAACATGTTTACTTTAACATGACAGTAGTCATGACTACATATATCAGCACTGCAGATTTTTTATTAAATTACTACTTCTCAGCTTTATTTCTCCTGTTAAAATGAACACATTCCCCAAAAAGTGTGTTTAATAGTACACTTCTAGGTATAAGAACAGAGCTCTTTAAGTCATGGATTCAGCTACAGCCCAGAAAATCTTAAAGCAACTCATCGTAAAAATTCTTCCCTACTATCTCAAATAGCAAAGCTTAAGAAAACAGACACAATATTCTGTGTGTACATAAGATCATAGAAGATCAAAAAAAACACATGCAAAAATACACAAAAATCAAGAGCAATGTAACCTGTTTAAGAGGAAGATGGCAGGTTAGGAAAAGTGAGAGGTATTCACATAGGATCTTCCACTAATATGTGTGCTGTACTGAAAAATCATGGAGTAATGCACTACAAGAGTAGAGAACTGTAGAGAATTGACAGACTGATGATAAAGATGAGAAAAAAAAATTGGGTAAGAACCAGTGAGGTTCTCAAAAGCTAACACACCCATGAAAGCTGATAATCTTCAGGAAACTTTTCTGATAATAAACTATAGAGTGCACATAGGGCACAAATTTTCCTTTCTACTATCTGTATAATCAAAAGTGTCAAGAATCAATTGAGTTTACAGTTCCAAACTAGGAATAAAAAGTATAAACTTAATTTGATAGCACTGGGGTCCTAAATACTGAGTGAAAAACAGAGGAAAGGTCATTCAGCTTGGAAACCCTGGTTTCCACTGTAGAGAGACCAGTAGGTGCTCAAGGCTAGATGTACAACACAGTCTCAGCCAACAGGGCCATCGAGAGTAGGAGTCTGGATGTACTATTATTTTACCAGATTAGCTCTACTAACAACACATGAGCTGATCTATCTAGCTAAAAACTACTAAATTTACTATTTGGTTGTGACAAGTGACATATTCCTGTTTAACCTGTTTTTTCTTTAACTGAGAATAGTGACTGAGTGATACAGAGTGATACAGATGTGTTCATTTGACAAGCAAGAAGTACCCCATATGTGAGATTCATGCTCTCAAGTTAACCTCACTTTGTCTAAAAAAGGAAACATCTCTGTGAGAAATGAGTTGCCTTTCATTTCTTCTATTTCCATTCATCTACCAATGTCCTGAAGAATCGGCTATGCATTCATTCAGTGCCAGATGTATCATATAAGTACCAGTTAAAAGATGATTCACTGACCCTATATAAATTCAGGCAGAACACCTTTACATGCAAAGTAATTCCCTGCCAAGTGTTCTAACCCCTTGCTGTTTTCCTGTTCTATATGGTGGTTTCCCTGCACTTGCCCTCTCTCATTACACATGGGAGACTTTACTTCCTGCAGAGTCCAAAACTGGTAAATAACATTTACTTAAGGTTGTTCTGAAGAAATGAGATAGGTCTGTCCTTTTATCACACAACTCAGGTAAAATGAAAATTAATTTCAGCAGAATAGCACACATTAAAATAGTTCCAACAGTTAGAAAAGGCACCAAACCAAACCAAAAAAAATAGACCATACTATTTACTTTCCTACACTATACCATCCTAATGTTAACATCAGCATTACCTTGGCCTGAAAATATGACAATATTTTCCTTCATAAATGTAGAACTAAAAATCCAGTACACCTAATTCTCTTTTATCTGGATGACACTAATTGCATTTTTAACAGGTTGATACTGTTAGGATTGAAAAAGGCATTGTATTGAAATGTCTACACAGCTGTTTCTGTTTCCCCTTTTACCTTCTGCCCAGGTAAAGCATAAATCTCACTTCATTTCAGGCCAAAATACAACAAGACAACATAATAATTCTTCACATTAACTGGACTTCACATAATTCAGAATACAATATTTTGTGCTAAGATGTTTCTCAACATAAGCCCATTTTCCTTGAGTGCAGCTGAATCAACATTATAGCTATACTTTTTTCAGACTGGTACATATCTTAATAAAGACTTCCACTCAATTTTGTATCTTTATTAATTTTCTCAAGATAGAAAAAGAATAGTCTTTTATTTTTTTTCATTTAGAATCTGTAATTCTCAAAATTACTTTACCCAATCTACCTCTATTTATCTAGGGGAATACTACCTGTAATCGTAACGCAGAGCTAAACTTACACTTTAGAGAAAATGCAAAGTGGAAAAATCATCTCTCAAAATATCACAAATTAAGGCCTATCATAATGGACTCAATTCAGTTGTGAGACATATGCATTAATATAGAGTCCCAAATTACACTATGACCTTCACGGTGCCTAACTCAATCTATACAGAGCAGTGACTATATTCATGGAATAAGAAGGTCCCTTCCAATCAGGACAATTCTATAATTCTATGAAAAGTGTTAATGAAGTCACTGTATTTATTTTACACTACATTTCTTTACAACTGCAAAGTAAATATACTTTAATAGACAGTCTTTATCAAATGGAATTACAGCCATAATCCTGTCACAAAATCAAGCTGCAACTAAAACAGCAAAAACATTTTTGTTAAAGAATATCTGCTGACACTGAAGAGATTCTTCAAGATTAAAATTTTGTCTCTGCACATTTACACTGCAGTTTGTTTGATGATATGAATCGCAGCACCTAACCAGTTGCTACTAATGAACATCATAATCACTATAATCAAACAAACAAAGCAACCACAAATTAGGAAAGAATTACACTACCATTTAGAAAGTACTACTATGTTCTCAATGAGTAAGTATATTTGGAGATTGTAAATGCAATTCGAGGTTGCTCTAAAATTATGGGGGTTTTTTATTATTATGGTGCCTGTAAAAACACTATTTGATCTTATGGATATTACAGAAAGGGTTTTCCATTTTCCATAGTCCTTAATTTTATCTATTGTATTAAATCTACAGCCTACTTCATGTGGTCCATTTCATTGCTAAAAGAGAAAGGAAGAACCTGTTTTAGTAATGCTCCAGTCCTATTTTTTTCTAAATGTTAATTTATTTCAAAGGAATAGCTTGGCAGCTGATCTCAAAAAAAAAAAAAAAAAAAAAGAGCAAGAGTCACTTAGCCCAAATCATCAAAGAATTATCATATAAATGCATTCATTATACTGACTTTTTCATGCTGACATTACAATAGATGTATAAGATAAAACAGACATAAAACCAAAGTAACAATATGCTGTAGGTGTGCACTTTGGTCTTACAAACTTGAGTTATTTCAACTGAAAAGTGAGATATTGTCATATTAATTTATTTTGTATGTTTGCTATTGGCAAGATATGTAGTATTGTCAACAACAGATACCAGAACAAAAGGAAGTATTTCTGTTTTATACCTCAGACTGGTGCCACTCTTTGCTCCTAAAGGAGAGTATATGCCTGTTCTAAGGAAAAGAAAGGAAGCTTCTTGTTTCAAAACATTTTTTTTCCCCCCATAACTACTTTATAAACCCACTTCTACGTAATGGAAAAGTGCTTTTACTGAAGGATTATTTTGGGGAGGGACGCAGCAGAAATAGGAAAGAAGGTGGGTGAGAAGGAAACAACATAATTATCACCAAACAAATTCTAATAGATTTGTTCTTTTACATTCAAGAAATTCAACCAGATATAAAGGTATAGTCAGGAAGCATTAAAACTGAAGATCTAATTTTGTAAGAGGATCTATTTCAAATGTGCCAATGTTTGTTTTGTTATCAGTTGTGATCTGCTAATTCGTTACGACAGGTGTAAGTCACAAACTAAGACATCCTTCTTAAAACAACAGATGTGGGCCTTTACTGTTCACAAGGAATATCAAGGTTATTGTCCAGCTCAAATAGAAAAAGAGAGCTTCCATCAACAGATGTCAAAACAGATAAGCACAGATTTGACATGCATTTATAGAACTATCACCTGCTATCAGTGCTTAAGTGACAGCTTTATGGTGAGAACTGCAATGAATTTAATCATGCTCTGCAATCCAAATATTCCTCAACTGAATGTGAAAAACGTGTGTCTTTCTGCCACACAGTTGGTGTTTATTGCTCCAACATTATTTGTATGATGATCTGACTAATAGTTGTGCATATTCTTTTCTTTCTGCACAGGTATATCGATATTCCATTTAAGTACACTACCATCTAGTTTTGTTCTGCTGACAGCAGGGTTGGACTTGATGATCTTCGGAGGTCCTTTCCAACCCAGCATTCTGTGATAAAATATTCCAGGGAAAGTATATATTTTTAATTGATGCTACAGACATGACAGGACAAAAAAAGAAGATAAGATTGCACTGCAATGAAAAAATAGTCACTTGTCCTAAGGTGAGAAAGATGGAGATGTCTAGTAGCACAACTTTTCTACAGTATCAGAATATATACAACAAACGTTTGTCTTTGTGACAACTGCTTTTTAAAATAAACAGGCATTGCAGAGACAGCTATTCAGATCTTTCCAGTACCTGGTAGAGTATCACACTGTTAAAAATTACATTATTTTTAACTACAGTAAATCATACTTACACAGCTTAACGTAACACAGCTGCAAGGACAACATGCCAGAGAAAACAACATCCTGACAAAATACAAGGGTAAGAAACAAAACCAAGGTGCAGGTAGACAAAAGCCTGAAATTATTTCTTCCCAAATGTAAAAAGCCCTTTGAGGCCAGGAGAGAAGGAAGGAAAAACTGTTTATACTTAAGACTGTACAGAATCATTTACTTTGTTCTGACTCCGTGTTCAATTAGACCTTTCTTTTATGTGTTGACCACTACCTCTCACCTGTATTTCTTTTTGATCCATTCTAGATCTCCTTGAGTGTTTTGGTAACAATCAGGTCCACTAAAATATTACTGGTTCCTCCTAGAGTTTCTTCCAATTATCTGTGCAGAGACAGTGACACCACCTCAAGGGCCATTGTCAACATTTATTAGCCTTTTTAATCACTTTACAGCTTGCCCTGGGGCTACTTTTGGACAAAGGGATTTCCCCATGAAATACCCAAAGCACAGCGAGCACAAAATGTATTTCAGTTTTTCTGTCCCTTCACACTCAAGACTTTTTACTGTTTACCACTATGAGTTTTAGAAAATTTCCCTAAAAGTGACTTAAAAATATATTCTCTTAACAGGTTTTGAAAATGTTAAATTTCTCAATTAAACAATTGAAAAGCTCTTACTTAAATATGTCAGTTTTCATACAAAAGTTACTTGAACAATAAAAATAGACACATTTAGTCAAAAGTGACAGCCCTGTATTCTCACCAAGCAAATAGGCCAGTAGTTCTGAAAGGAAGAGAAATTATATAGCCAAAATTCCCATGCCTTTCATTAGTAGAAAGTTTCCTTCCTTGTGGATTGGAACAGAATCCTTGTGGATTGAAACAGAATCCTCATGGATTCTAACAGAACAGCTGCCTTTTTGTCTCCAAGGCATGGACATTGGTCTCCCTCCTGTCTTGACAGAGATCCTAAATATCTCTAAGACTTGCACCACCAAGAATAAAAACAGCTAACAGAATGAAAATTTACCACTGGACACAAGGAGCAATTTTGCTAGCTTCACTCAAGGAATCTGACTGAAAATTACAAAGAGATTGCTATCATTATACAGGGGAAGGAAACTTTTAAACACCTTTTCCTATGAGACTAAAGTTATCTTGTATAAAACCTTTATTAAAATTAGTGTTTGACAAAGACATAAAGGTACTTTATTCCACAGACATACACTATTTACTAACAGGCATTATCCTTCATGTAAGTCAGAGTACAAAAAATTACTTTTGTTATCTTTATTTAAAACCTACATGGAAAGCAAAAATGGGAAATTCCATACATATTCATCATTATTAATTATGATTAGCAAGCTTTACTACTCTATTTTTATATAATATTATAAAAAGAACTATTTCAATATATGAAGATTAGAAACCTTTTGAAGACTATAAAATTCCCCAACATGTTACTTATGATAAATTGATATATCCTTTCTGTTCAAAACCACACTATTAATGGAGCTGACTCTCACCCTTTAACAAATGAAATTTCTATACTAAGCCTCAGGGTTTACCAAGACCAAGAATACTAAGATCTAAGATCTATGTCTCTTAAATTAACTGTTCAACTTGATATTTAATATTTCAGGCTTTCCCAGACAATAACATGCAAAAAGTAAATTATTTACACATGGATATATAACTAAAGAGAAAAATCAGGAACTCAAAGTAGCTGACACTCAATACAGTACCATAGTTGATCTAGTCCTAGTTTATTTGTTGTTTCAAAAAATAAAGGTCTTGCAGAGTTTCCTATCATCAGTGTCGAGTGAAGAATGGAATTGGTTCAGCACCACAAAGAAAAAGAAGAGCAATGCAGTCTTTTGATTGCAGAGGATAATCTATAAACACAAGGAACAAAGTTGACCCTCAATGTGATCTCTCTTCACCTCTGACAAGGGATGGCAATCTAGAGATATCGTTATAGGGTACAAAACAGCTTTCAGGAAAGGTTCCTAAAGGAAATCATTCTTCTATTCAGCTATGTTGCTATAGAAACAGAACCAATCAAGCCTGTTCACAAAGGCTTTTATGTCAACTTCTGTTAGCAAACTCATATAAAAAGGAGAACTCAAACTAAATTAACACGACAGTCATTAAACTATTAAGATAGGTAAAAGAAGGAAATCATTTACAAACAAATGTATCATATATAAACAGGTTTTAACGTGTAAATCAGGTTATTCTAAGGGTTTACTGCGCACTGCTATAGATCACTTTCTCATGTTTTTGTGTAACCTGAAACTGTGTAATTTATACATAATGCTGTCCCCAAATTCAATGGGTCACAACCTATACATTTTTTTTCTCCTGTTTCCCCCTCCCAATCCATTAAAGCAAGGTTCTATAATATCCCATCACATTGTAAACTGTATTCAGTCAGAATATACCTTTCATCAAAAGACTTAAGCTAAAAAGATATACTTAGCACAGACATCTACATCTACCCCATATCTTTAAAGTATTGATTCTGCAAAAACTTCAGAGATCTACTACCACTACATAAATTAAAAGGACACTTAATGAAAGTAGATTTCCAAATTAAATCATGTCAAATTTCCCATAACTCCCCACCTAGTGCACAAAAGACATTCTGGGCAGCAGAATTTGGATCATGGTACCAAACACCAGAGATGAGTTTTGTGTCTGCGGTATTACTGTATGATGATTAAAACTCAAGCAGAACTAATGCTAGATTGCAGATTTTATACTGCTGTACAGAGTACTGCACATTAAAGGAGAGGGTTCGTTAAAAACTGTCAAAAATCTCTTCCTCCTTCAAACTGATAACCACAACTAGTTGTCTAGACCTGATTTGACTTAAAATGCACTACAGAAATAACTCAGTTTAGGTCCTTTAAAGAACAAACCACCTTTACACTATGCTAACATACTCCAGGATTTCCCTTTCCTTCCCAACACTCAGTTCAAAAAGTTTTAGCAGGTATCATGATGAGTACCATGATTTCTTGGTTAGTTTTTAAAAACAAAAATGTAAATAATTTTTGGAAATTAATAAGTTGTTTGTGTTTTTTAATTAACTTCATTTTATATCTTTTGAGATATAAAAAATAGTTTAATGCTCCTAGTCTGATTCAAACGAAGCATGAACCTAAAGTGAATTAACCCACATACCAAATGAATGCCCTGCTCTAAGTCTAAAATTACTGATTTAGTTTTAGTATTTCACTTTTGAAATGTCAAAAAAAATTATTCCCCAAAACACCAGTACAAGAAAAATATCCCCATTCTCCAACAGTATTTATAAATACAAGGAATGTACTGGATCATTTAAAATTTATAAAACTCGGGGGGTTACCATGTTTCACAATTTTTTTAGTATTTTCTTTCTTCAGGGAACACCAGAAAATGGAGATTCATCAGATATAAACCAATATAAAAATTAGGTTTGATAATGTATTGCTCTTCAGAAAGTCTCAATTGAAGCAAAAGTCTACAGACTTTGTAACCTGCAGATGGTTTGCAATGATTTGCATGATTATACATGAAGTCTATAAATTATAGTTTGTTGTTTCAGGCTTTAAAACGTGCTGTTTAAACTGTAAGGAGATTGAACCTAGTAATTCTACTGCTAAGGGAGCTGTGCAGAATATCTGGAATTCCAAACATGTTTTATATTATTATATCTCCAGAATCCCCCAAATCCCAAGGAAGCAGTCCTGGGACCATGTCTCCTTCTGTCAGCAGGAGTCAGCAATTTATACTAAAGCCTCAGCTCTACATCCAAAACTGACAGCTTAAGTCTCAGTGACCTGCACAGTACAGAGTCCTTTCCATACCCTCTCCAGGACAGTCTGGAGGTAAAAAGATGAGGCTTTGTGTGCTTATCTAATTTTATAAATATAGTAATTTTAAAATGTTGTCAAAGGAATAGAGATAGCATCTTTTCCGCGATAGTCTACAAAAATATGGATAAATCTGAGTTTATATTCTCTATTACTTAAAAAAAAAGGAAAAAAAAAAAAAAGAGAGAACAATTATCTAACCTCATACACTCAAGGTAATCCCCATCCCCAGATAAAGTTTACGAAGAGCTGAATTACTCAGGGCACTCCTCGGTCTCCTAGTCAATGTTCCACAACAACTTTTTTTTCCATAACTCATGGAAAACAAGCAGGCCTCTGTCCTTTAATCAAATAATGGTTTCCTTTTAATTATTCCACTTCCCATTCTGATTTTCCTTGCCTTACAATGGTCTTGGACTTACCAGTACCTTTTAAATTGTAAACTAGCCAAGACTAAAAAGCTTCTCCTTTACTATTTGGCCAACCATTCTGTTGCAGAGAAATATAAAGTATGTACTGATTTTGATAATGACTGTACATTGGATGAAACAGAAATTTAAAATAAAATAAATTCACTTAGTCCTGAACTATACTCAGTGATCTTATAAATACCTAGCTTCTCCTTCATGCCATTCTACTAGTTTCCTGCTCCTGACATAATCAGAAGAGAAGAAGAAAGTGGAGAAAAGCTTTTTCCATCAAAACTTATACTTTACTTCTTAAGAACAGTTTGTCATTAAAATTTCTAATTAAATATCTTGAAGACATTTGGAAGAGTTCACATCTGATTTGCAGAAGGGGAATTTAAGAATCATGCAGAATCAAATATATAAATAAAAATACTCTGATGACAGTAAAAAAGACATGTGTAAGACTGGAGAAAGAAGAGTACCTGTTTCTGATCAGTACTAGTTTCTGATCAGAACATCTAATAGTCTCTGAGACCTAGGAATAATTTGGTTATTGTTTGAAGTACAAGGGCAAGAATGTTCTTTAGATTACCAGCCAATAATTTTAAATGTCATCAGTAATCTAAAAAGTACTGAGAGTAACTTTCAAAATGTATTATTTTTAAATATTTCAAATAAGCATAACTATGCAAACAGGAAGACCTTTTAGTGAAAGGAAAATTTACATGAAATTTCAATCTCATCTGATGACTTTGTATATGAGTAGAAGGCAGGAAGAGCATCAGCTCTTTTTGCTCTCACATCTGTGCAGATAGCAATTATTTATGATTTGGAACTTTAATTCCTTTCAGATTGGGGTTTGATTTGTCAGCAAAACATCCATTTAAATTGCGTTCTTAATGGTCATCTGCTCCAGCAGCTCAGCAAGTAGCTACACTTTGTTGGAAAACACTGTTGTAGCAACTCTTTTCTAATGAGCTTAATTAATCTAAAACCTCTGAGGACTGTGCCCTCTCTAGAGATCCAGTTCTATGTTCCTTAATTGCTTGCAGTAAAATCCTCCAAGAAAGCTGAGGACTGGGTCCAACCCCTCTATGAACCACAAAACCACAATTAATCAGTTACATTACTCTTCACTTGCTTTTGTGCACAACAAAAGCAGATGGAATGTTATTTCTCTTATCTAGCTTTCATTTTCTTCCTTTTTAAAATTACATGCTTTGGAAAAATGTTTGTCTGAAACCTATCTGAAACAAGCCAAATTTCTTTTGAAATGCCTAAAACCTGAACTGTCTGGGTCCTATGATATTTTTGCAAAAATTGTCACTAATGATGAAGTACAAAAGAAAGCACTCTGGAATAACCTGTAATACTTGTTAAAGCCACCATAAAATGGAGTATTTTATTTCATTATTTACAGTACTCAGATAAAACATAGTGACAAATGTTGTCATTGAAACTTTTTCACAGGTTTTATGTCTTCTGACACAACAGTCAGAGAAGCTTTTCTTTTGGGGCCTTTTTCTTTATGGATTAAATGAAATCAGATATCTTTTGGTAGAAGAGGCAAAACCTCCTGACTGCCTGAATCTGCTTTTTAATTCCAAACTGTACCAAAACCTCACGTCTTCTGTTACAGTAATGGCTTACATAACAGCTCTGGATATAGAAGCGAAAATTTCAGATACTTGTTTAGCCTACACACTTCATAATACCTTCTAATTTATCTAAACTAGAGCTGACATGTACATGGATAAAGTAGCATGTGGCTACAAGTTTGCTCTATCATTTCTTTCTTGTTAATAACACTAGTAAAGTTGGTTCACTACATTTGTTAACATTTTTTTTTGTTTGTCCTTTTTAGCAAAAATCCACCTGGAAGTGCCATGCTAAACTTCCGTTATATGAGCAGCAAAGGTAAGACTTAATAAAGGACATGCAGAGATAAACCCTCGTAGGAGTGTCCCATCTCTAAAAGACTGTTATCACTACAAGCATAGATACAAGCTTACATGCATCAGATACCAGCTAAAAACATTTGCAAAATTGTACATTGATAAAATATTTTCACATGCACAAAACTGTCTCTTTTCTCACCTTTTATTACTAGGTATCCTCAGAGTTACTAACTAATCCAAGTTTTGAATGTCTAACAATCTCAGAGGCAATTTTTCTTTTCTTTTTACCAAATTATGTCAGAATGTATGTTTCTTTTCCTAAAGTACATTTCCATTTTTTAGGAAGTTGGTTTTGGTTTTGGTTTGTTTGGGTTATTTGATTGTTTGGGTTTGTGGTTTTTTGTTTGTTTTAATTAACAAAGCAGAAAAAACATGTTTATAGTTAAAATTAACCCCAAAACATGTCAATAATAAAATAGTTCTTGTTTGGATAGCCCAACTGTCCCATTTTGTCTCTCTCCCACAAGAATGCCTTTATTCCCTTGATCTGCTGGCTGCAGGGACAGTAACAAGAATATTGACATATCTGTGCAAATCAGTTGCATAGTTGGAGGAGATTTAAGGAAGCATTTCCTTATCTTGTTTCTGAATGAACACTAACAAGCAGAAGGAAAGATGGAAGTTCACCTTCTGAGTAAAACAAGCTCAGATGTACCAATGCAACAAAGAAGTCCTATTGGATTAAGAGTATGTGTCTGAATCACAGCAAAACTTTTGCCATCTCCCCTTGGACCACTGTTCTAAATTTGAGATCTGCTCTACAAAAATAATGTCTCAGTTCAAGGTTAGGTTCATTCATTATTGTACTGTGTCTGCCTGGGATGAAGCGACAGAGTTAACTTTCTTCACAGCAGACCACATAGTTCTGTCATTTGGACCTGTGACTAAAATAGTGCTGGTAACACATTTGCGGTTTGGCTGTTGCCAAGCCACACTTCCAAAGCATCAAGACTTTCTCTTTTACGAACTCTGCCCTGAAACAAGTAGTCTCGGGCAGCCAAGAAGCTGAAAGGAACACCACAGGGACAGCTGACCCCAACTGACAAAAGGGATACCCCATGCCATATTACATCATGCTCTGCAATAAAATTGAGAGGAGGGTCTTCTGGGAGAGGAATCCATTGCTCCAAGGCTGTCTGGACATCAGTATAGTTGCAGAAGGTGGTAAGTGATCATCTTTGCATTGCTTTTTTCTTTTCACAGAATCACAGAATGTCACGGGCTGGAAGGGACCTCGAAAGATCATCCAGTCCAACCCCCCTGCCAGAGCAGGATGCCCTATACCAGATCACACAGGAAAGCATCCATGAGGGTTTTGAACAAGTCCAGAGAGGGAGACTCCACAACCTCCCTGGGCAGCCTGTTCCAGTGCTCTGTCACACTCACAGTGAAAAAATTCTTCCTCATGTTTACATGGAACTTCCTATGCCTCAGCTTCCACTCATTTCCCCTTGTCATCATGCCTCACCAAGAAGAGACCGGCTCTATCCTCCCGGCACTCAACCTTTATATATTTATAACCATTGATGAGGTTTCCCCTCAGTGTCCTTTTCTCCAAGCTAAAGAGCCTCAGCTCCCTCAGCCTTTCTTCATAAGAGAGATGTTCCACTCCCTTAATGATCTTTGTGGGTCTGCACTGGACTCTCACAAGCAATTCTATGTCCCTCTTGAACCATGGGCCCAGAACTGCTCACAGTACTCCAAATGTGGTCTTACCAGGGCAGAGTAGAGGGGCAGGAGAACCTCTCTCACCTACTAGCCACTCACCTTTTAATACACCCCAGAATGGCATTGGCCCTCTTGGACACAAGAGCACAGTGCTGACTCATGGTCAGCCTCGCATCAACCAGGACCCCAGATCCTTTTCCCCTTTGCTGCCTTCCAACAGATCAGTCCCCAACCTATACTAACACCTGGGGTTGTTCTTTCCCAGGTGCAAGACTCTACACTTCCCCTTGTTGAATTTCATCAAAGTTCTTCCTGCCCAACCCTCCCGTCTGTCCAGATATCGCTGGATGGCAGCACAGCCTGCTGCTGTGTCAGACACTCCACCCAGCTTGATGTCATCAGCAAATTTGCTGACAGCGCACTCTGTGCCCTCATCCAGGTTGTTGTTGAATATGTTGAACAGGACTGGTCCCAGCACTGACCCCTGTGGGACCCCACTAGTTACACACCTTCAACTAGACTCCATCCCACTGACCACATTTGTCTGGCTTCTTTCCTTCA
>JANHFX010002118.1:53226-65724 GCA_027560015.1 Chloroceryle amazona
TGGGGCGAGCAGCCACATGCCAGCTGGGTCTAAACCATGATGAGTGGTGAGGAAGGCACTGTTGGATGTTCAGCTACTATCACGAGAGAACCATCTATCCACTTCTATTATTATAAAGTCCAACAGAACTTTGAGTGGGGTGGGAGGTATGGGAGGACAGGCAGAAAATAAACCAACCAACCCAAAACTGTGCAGTCTTCAGAAATAAAAAAAAATACCACTGTAAATTATAATTTCTGAATCAGCATTTTTGAGGCCAAGAGTTGTTGCATGAAAGCTCAAAGAAAGAACTCAAGGTAGAAGTAAATATTCATTCATACAAAAAAAATAAACTGGCATTTTGGAAATGACAAGCTCCACATCCCATTTAGCTAAATATGACAATGCAGATACCAGGACATACGTGACCAGCCTAGCAGTAAGTTAGCTTTGCTAGCCATGAAGACCTTTACGGAGTCTGCTTTCCAGTATCACATCAATGTAAGTATACAACTGCATTTTGATTAAAATACTGCTTACATCTTCTTTCTTCCATGAGAGAAAATAAAAAAAACCAAAAACCGCAGTTAAATTATATATAATGATGCATTTTATCAGCACAATTGGACTTTTGTTACTGACAGTAAGACTGTGTCAGAGAATTGTGAGGATGGACACTTCAACGAAAGCATTGCTGATTCAAAGGAAGAAAATTTCTGTATATAAGGTCTTTGTATATACAAAGAGTTTCTACAAAAAGCAAATAAAAGATTTAATCAAAGTTGAAAGCAATATTATATATGATACTGAAGCATTAAATATCTACTGTGAGTTCTCTATTGCAGAAAATGCTGAGGAAGTAAAGAAACTACCTTAATTATAATAAATACTATTTCTATTCCCAAAGTTATTAACATTTGTTCACATCAAAAATCAACTTTCCAAACCAAATTAGAAATGTAATGTCATTTCTGAAATCTCTTCTCTGAGTAAAGACTCTATGCCAATAGCTAGTGCTTTTGAGAAAATAATGCTTTTCTTGCATATTTCCATGACCCAAGAGATCATATCAATCAACATGGCTGAAAGCAATGCCATGTATACAACAGAATTAAATGTATGGTAAGATGCAGAGGCTACATATTACTTTAAAATCCCAAATAGATGACAAAGAGTTCTCAAGTTAATCCAAAAACAAAGATGCCATTGGTTGCAAACTAGAAACCAGACTCTGAAGTAACTGAAACACCTGAAAGAAGACCATAAGTATTTGAAAAAAAAACATTTTAGAGATAATCTCTCCCAGCTTCTTAGGTGTCAGACCCCAGAACAAAGTACAGGTAAATATATTTAATATATGCTGAACCAATAGTTAATAATTTAATCTGATTGTGAAGAGCTGGCAGAAAATACCATACACATGCTTGTCATGGACTGTGTAGAAGTGTGAATATTTTAATAAACCACCAGAAAATACGTAATAAACAACATTGAAGAAGAATATTCAATGTGATTTCTAAAGCTTATTGTAAGAATTAAAAAACTTTAAACAGCTGATAGAAACAGCTGTTTTCTTTAATGAAAAAGAACACAGTGTAAAGCTGCTCCTGCAGAATTAATTGAACTCTATCAGATTTCTAAAGAAACTAATAAATATATTATTTCATTATTTAAAATTTTAAAAGCTGGATTCCTTATTCATCTGTGATTCCAAAAAGTGGGAAGAAGTATGTCACCAACTAATGGCTAACAAATGTGTTTTGGGTTGTGTCCACTGCTTCTGGTCTTGTCACTGGGACCCACTGAAAAGAGACAGATGCTGTCATCTCTGCAACCTTCCCTTCAGGTATTTAAATTTTTATTTTCATTTTAGACTCAATGATATTAAAAGTCTTTTCCAACCTCAACTATTCTATGATCTACATTCATAAGATCCTCCTGAGCCTTCTCTTCTCCAGTCCCAGTTCTTTCACCCTTTCCTCATACGAGAGATACTGCAGTCCCTTCACCCTCTTGGCTGGATTCTCTTGAAAATGTCCATACCTCTTTTGTTTTGGAGAGTCCAGACCTGGACAGAGTACTCCAGGTGTAGCCTCACCTGTGATGAACAGATGGGAAGGATCACCTCCCTTGAGCTTCTGACAGCACTCCTCCTAATGTGCCTTGGGTTTCTGTCAGCCTTCACTGCAGCAAGGGCACACTGCTGTCTGTGTTCAGCTTGGTGTTCACTGGGTCCCCCCTAAGGCCTTCTCATCAAAGCTGTTTTCCAGACAGTCAGCTTTCAGTATGTAAGGGTACACGGGGTTATTCCTCCCCAGGCACCAGACTCTGCAATACTATTTTTTGGACTGCATGAAGCTCTTGTTGGCCCTTTTCTCCCACCTGTTGAAGGCCCTCTGAATGTCAGAACAACTCTCTGGAGTAGGAAGGTTTTGTAACATAGCAAACTTGCTGAGGACACATTCTGCCCCAACATTCAGATCATTAATGAAGATGCTAAACAGGACTGGACACTGTATTGGGCCTGGGGTACACTGCTAGTCACTGGCCTCCAACTAGACTTAATGCCAACAATTAATTAGGCTCTGGCCTCAGCCATTTAGCCAGTTCTCAATCCACCTCACTATCTGGTCATCCAGACCACAATTCTTTAGCTTCTCTATGAGGATTTTTTGGGAGACAGTATGAAACTCCTTCCTGCAGTGAAGGCAGACAATATCCACTGCTGTCCCCAGATCTACCAAGCCTCTTATTTCATGGCGGAAAGTGATCAGGTTGGATGAGCATCATTTCCTCTTGGTAAATGCATTCTCACTAATTCTGGTCACCTTTTTGTTGTTCACATGCCTGGAAATGGTTCCCTGGATTAGCTGCTACATCACCTTCCCAAGGATCAAGGTAAGGTCCGAGTGGCCTGTAGTTTCCTGCACTTTTTAAGGATAGGTGTAAAATTTGCATTCCTCCAGCCTTTAGGGAGCTCTCTCAATCACCATGATCATTCAGAAACTATTAGGAGTAGCTTACCAATGACATCAGCCAAATCCTTCAGCACTTGTGGGTGAAACAGGGCCCATGGACTTACGCGTGTACAGTTCAACTATTCTCTAACACACTCCTCTTCCAACCTGAGTAAGTCTTTCTTACTGCAGATTTTCCACCTGATCTCTGGGGCCTGAAGGCTGGTCTTACTAGTAAGGACTGAGGTGAAGACATTCAGCACCTTAGCGCTTTTAAAGTGTCACCAGGGTCCCTTCCCCATTCATCAGCAGGCTCATATGTCCCTTAGTCTTCCTTTTGTCTCCTGGGTATTTATAAAAGTCCTTCTTCTTCCTCTAGACATCCCTCACCAGATGGGTTTTGGCTTTCCTAACTGCATCTCTGCATTGCTTATTATCTCTGTATTCCTCCCAGGCTATGTGTCCTTGCTTCCACTTGATGTAAACTTCCTGTTTATGTTCAAATTTCACCAGAAAATCCTTGTTCATCCATGCATGCCCATCTGATCTCAGCACTGAGGTAAGTTTCAGAGTACTGACCATAAAATATTCCTGTGAACCTTTCATGAATGGTTGTGTTACTTGATTGTTAGTGAACTTCTAAAACAATATGGTTAAACACTTCACTTTACATTGTTCAAGCCTATCCTCCTCTTCATCAGATATAGAATAAACAAGAGTTTATGATCAGTTCATAAAGCTTCAAACTTCTATTTACTGCATGTTTGTCTTCTTGATGAAAGGACTGTGTTTTGCTTGGCTGGTTTTTTTTTTCATCTACCTACAATGTGGTTACAGGACATCTTCTTCCTAATTTTCACACATTTTAAGTTTCTAAAGCTTGGCCTGGGAAGCTCATTAGTCTTCCACCAAGATAAGTTACTTTACTCATTTTATACTAAGTTATGTTATCTTCCATCTTTGTTACAAGATTCTTAACAGCTTACAGTGTATTAACACAATTACTACATATGTTTAACTGACACAGCACTGCTTTACATTGCTAAAGCACGTGCTGTCTGTGAACGTATAGGAACTTTACAGAAACACTCATAGACATGGGTGTTTCAATATCTATCTGTATATCAATATTTTACTTATTTGTATCTTCTACATATAAAACTTAACCTAGTCTTGCCTAACTGGACAAACAAATACTGCCTCTCTCCTGAACATTTCTACTCATTTATTTATAGGATGAAGAAAATGTTAAGCGATTCGTTTCTACTTGAACAACTACCATGTTTATACTTATTACAGAGTTATTGTACTATTATGAAAATACTGCTGGACTGCTAACATGTTTTTGTATCACTATAATCATATGTAACTTTGCCTAAGAGACTACACTCTGAATTTTTATCTTCAATTTCCCGTCATCTGAGTTGTTGGACATAATTTTAAGACCTCAGAAACAATCTCGACAGAACAGAAAATGACACAGCTAAGAAGGGGACAGACCTCATGCTTAGATCCATATTTTAAAGAGAGACTGTACACATACCAGGACAGGAAATCAGTGAGAACCGATTTACTTCTTTTTAATTAGGAATTTTGATGAATAATAGCAGTCATTTATTATTAAGCCAATAATCTATTGTTTTTATAATTTTTATTTACTATTTTAAAAAGAAACTACCCTAATACTTAAGTATTAGAATAACAAGTATAAAATTTTATTCTGACTTCTTTATACTATGAGGAAATGTAACTTACATTCTGTATTAATATTATTCTGAGAAAAAAATTGTATAACTGGAAATCTACTTGATCATCATAAAACAAACAAACAAACAAACCAACCAAAAAAAACAAAAACAAAAACAAAAAACAACAACCACAAAAAACCCCCACAACTTATTCTCAGTGCTCATTTCTCCTACTCTCATTTCATTATTCTATGGAATCTGGTGCAGTATTTGTATGAGTAATTGCTAACAACATTTGATCTCTTTCACCAGGATTACAATGCCAATTATTTTTCAAAACCATGAAACAATATAAAAAACACATTTGAGAATTATTTCAGTTGTGATGATGGATTCCCTTCTTATATATTAAATGTCATTAACCTAGTATGAATTTTCAATTCAGTTCCTTTTCATAATAACTACAACAAAATTTAAAACTGAACTACTAAAAGCCTATCCTAGCTCTACAAAACCATTGTACACTTCTTACATAACCTACACCACTTTGATCACTTGAAGGTTTAGTATAATACTGTTGATAAAAAGGAAACTCAAAAATGCTCTTGTGTAAAGGATGTCATTACCACGGTAATTCAGCGTTGTGCTCTGTCACATATTGCAGTATGTACTAAAGTTCCAGCCCTTAAATAAAGTCAAACTTTAATACTAAAGATTATGAGCTAGACCTTTTCACACACCACTTCAAAACCCATAAGTTAATGTATAACCTGAATCCTGATGAATATGAAAAATGAAGATGTTCACTGATCTCTGATAAACAGCACAACAAAGAATTGAGGTGGCACAGCTCCATTTTTAGCCTATTGAGGAACATTGTGAAAGATCAAAATCTCATTTCTGAGAATAATCACATTGTTATCATCATAATGTCATCAGAAGAAAAAGGATATATCTATGCTTTCCTTATGTAGTTCATTATTTTCTTAGGCATTTATATTCTCCAGGATTTTAAATTCTGTTTCTTGTCCATATTAAAATATAATTAATGTATAAGGCAAACAAAATATAATTACCATGATGAGAGTGCAAGAAATTATAAGTAGAAAAGGTCATATTCTGTGTGTAACTACATTATGAAGTCTTAAACAACTTCTTCAGGTCTTACTCAGAAGCCTAGAAGTATTTAAAACATTCAGACTCACATAGTCATTCTAAAAAAACAATAATAAAAGAGATTATATGACATTTTATTTTTAACATAACACCACACTGAAAAAAATAACCCAGATCACTGTAGCACTGGATTTCTCCAAATCCACAGCTGATCATAAATGTCAATGACAGCATACTAACAATTCTCCTATGTCTCTCTTTATTTCACCTCTGTTTTAGATTTCAAGAGGCTACTCATAAGTACTTTACTTCTGTAAACTTAATTAGCATAAGAAATTTCAAAAATTATGCCAATACTAAATCACTGTGATGTATAAAGAAGATATTTCCCCACTGTTAGAAAGATACAGGAACATATATTAATTTCTGTCCATGTACTTTTTTATATAATTACAGTATCCTAAATAATAATTAGGAGAGTGAATGAGAATCTTCATATGCTTATATATACATATTTATATATACAGAGGAGGCAATAAATAAAGGTAAAATAGATTTAGTTTTCTTGAAATTCTGCTAGCAACAGCAGATGTGGGGATGTGGTATCACATCAGAAAAGCCTAAAATGCCACCATAATTCTCCTGTAGATCCTACAGAAATTGCCATTAAATTGCCTCAGAATACCAGAGGACTCTAAACAATGGGACTTCTAATGCAATAATGAATTTTAAAAACCAAACAACACAAAGCAGTCCTCTGCTATGAAATGATACAATAACATGTGAAAACTGAATGTTCTCTACAGAAGTCTATTCTGTAATTAGGTATCTCCCTGAACCATACCTCATTACCCTCAGCAACACATTTTAACATCAGTCAAAAAATATCTGCATATATCTAGCAATTACTTCAAATAATCTATAAAGACCATAAACATGCCTAGTACTTTAGCATATGCTTTTACCATTAGTTGTTTGAGGCTGCTCAGCGGCACAGATGTTTACGAAAGTAACTTCTTGGAGGAAAAGACTAATTGTAGGCTATCTGGTCAAAGGCCCAAGTAAATTTAACTTATCACATGGTTCTACAATTTTCTGCCATCGCATATACATATTTTTGTAGATGACATTTACTGCCCACATAACGTCTTTGAACAATTCATGTGACCTTTGTCCAAGAGCATTTCTCATGGCAAATACTCTAATGTTCTAAGTTCTACAACAGTTTTAAGTATTGAACATTTAAATCAAGAAACACACAACCTGCTTTGTCATTGACCTCATACTACTACTCACAGCATGTGGAACTTGGTAAAGCTAGAGCTCCTTAGTATTTCAGATGGGTAACAAATAAGGATTCTATTATTTACAAGTACATCATGCATGCAAAGTCAAATAAATTACTAGAAAAGGGAAACAGAGTTCCAGCTTTCAAAAAACATGGATATCACCCATGCCTCACCTACATTAGCCTCAAAACCATGACATTACACACTGTTACCTGTATGCTAACATTATATTCGAAGCTTAACTTGCATATTGGATCAAGAATATAATCCCAGCCAGGTTGTTCTAGAACTTTCTAAAATACACTTTAAAAGAGCTTCAGTATACTTCCACAAATTTTAGGAAATTATTTTTATTAGACCTATGCTGGCATACCTTGCATACACTTAATTGACTTTCTCAGTGAAGCTTTCAAATGTTAACAACTATGCTCCTTCACAGGAGAAAAATCTATTAACTCTAAAGCGACACTGAAATGTAAGGTAACAAAAGCATCTAGGAGTTGAGCTAGGAATGACCTTGAATACTCCTCTTTCTTTCTTTTAATTTCCTTTTGCACACAAAATAATATACAGTTAGTTTTATAATGTTTAACATGGCTGGCATAGACTATAAGAACTTTTCTGAGAGTGTTACTACATCTTACAAGGCAAAAGCTCAGACACTTGCTAGGACTCTCAAGCAACAACTTAAATCTGCAGGTCTTATCTGTTTCAAAGGCACCCCCATTTGTATTGTATTGCCACTTCACAGGTAAGAAAAATAAAGCACTGAAATTAAAAAATGATCCAAATTTTTACCACAGGTCTGTTTCCCATATTTGCAACTATTAGAAGAAACTGCTAATGTCACATAAAAACACTGTTTTACCCATATGTGGCCAGACAATCTTTGATATACAGAAGACAGCTTCTTCCATACCTGTATAAATATTAGTTTAACATCTTTTTCTTTCAGTAAGAATGTTTCAGACATTGCAATATCATGGTCACAATAACTAATATGGAAAAGTATTTAGTACTTTTTAAATGTATGTGCTATATTAAGAAGAACACAGAAGACTAGGCAGCGTTGTCTATAAACCTTTTTAAAATGAAGAACAAGTCAATGAAAATTATACTTATGTAAATCTAGCCTCACAGGCAGTTACATAGATGAAATCATTCTATGAGCATTGGGAAGAGATTTGCACAAAATTAAGAGGCAAAATCTAAGAATGATTACATACCTATGTAACTTTAATCAGCAGCATTACAAATAAAGCCATTGTGATTTTCAGGATTGGGATTTCTGGGGTAAAATTTAACTCTGAAAAAAAAAAAAATCATATGGTGTAAAATACAAGAATCCTCAGAAAACCCTCACAGGCCACAATGCTGCTGCTTCAGCAACTGCAAAAATCAATACAATTTTTCAGATCAGTTCTTGGTTCAGTAAGTGTCTTCTTATTTGCCTCTGCAAGTACAACAAAGCAATTGTGATTCTTTTCACTTTTTTCTTTTGTTATAAGCAAAATACTGATAACATTGGTACAGATCTGAAAGCTTCTAGAGTGACTTAAAAGTATCCTGTATTTTGCCGTATTTGGGATATTTATCCATGCACAGTTACTGTATTGGGTAGATTAGTAAAAAGCAGTCACAGCATGTGCAAAAGTAAAATGAAAGAGCAGATATAG
Organism: Chloroceryle amazona; assembly: GCA_027560015.1. NCBI lineage: Eukaryota > Metazoa > Chordata > Aves > Coraciiformes > Cerylidae > Chloroceryle > Chloroceryle amazona. The sequence goes on from JANHFX010002118.1 coordinate 61,932, forward strand.
ATATCATTTTGTAAAGAACTTCACAACACAACCAGATCCTTCAATTACTACTGAAATTAACTTTTATTCACAGAGCCCTGTATTCAAGAGTGGTTGGAATTTCTCCTAGGAAATTGTAAATGGCTGTGTTCCCACCTTTACAAGCAGCAGTTTGAGGTCACTTCTAGTAAGAAGAACTTAAGACCCACTGAAAAGAGCCAGCAACAAAAGCATTGCATAGTGTATGCATACAGCACAAAAGAAATTAAGAGATACTTAGCTTGTTTTCATACAAAGGCTTTAGAATTACTAAGTATTACAACTTAAAAGTGAAGAATACTTATTACTTTGCCTTTTAAAAAGTTAAGCATCTTCACCTAGAGGATATTTTCAAAAATGACACTGAAGAAATTATTATGATTCAAATTTCAATAGCCCAAACAGTGAACAGGTAATATATTTAGGAACCTCTGATACAATTCTTATCACTCTATTAATTTTTAGAAGTATCCACTCAATATTTTCCAGAACACTGTGTTAAACTAGTCCAATTAGAGCATAGCAAACTGAATCTGAATGAGATCCACTTAAAATAATAAGCCTAAAATTGCAAAGAATGAAGCTTTTTGCAAATTTGTATGTTCCTGTAATTTCTAGTACAATATCCTTAGGCATGTTTAATCAGCACTTACGATGTTAATAATAACACAAATAATAATAGTACATTAAATCCATTTTGTGCTCTTGGTAGGTTTAGACAGCAGTTACACTATCATAAAAAAAAAAAAAAAAGCAAAACAAAATGACTGATGGTTCAATTATGGATTTGTCCTGTGATAGAAGAACAGTGCACTGCAAAGGTATTGGATCCTCTAAAGAAAACAGAGTTTTCTCTTATGTAGATTGATCTCTCAGAATTAAGGCTCAGCTGAAAAACAACAGCATAAGAGCACAAGGACATCAAAGAAAAACCAATTTGAATACAGTTAAGCAAAACTCCTGGAAGAATGTTAATGAAAAGAAAATTAAAAATATCTTTAGCTCTTTCATATTTCAATAAAATAAACAAGCAAACAAAAAAACCACATAAATTACATAACAAATGAAATTCAGAATATGTACAAAAAAATTCTTAAATAACACATGCTCTCTGGGAGTTATGCTTCATTCTGAATAATATATAGTTTATCAAAAGCACATTCAGAGAAGTCATAGACTTTTGAATGTTTCTGAATTTTTCTTAAAAACTAAAAAAGACAGCTTGTTTTCAATGGCGCCAACCCTGATAGTTCATAAAGCTAGACTTAATTCTTAGCTTTATAGCCTGTCTCACAGAAAATGTGACCATCCCCAACATGCAGTAGGAATATGAAATGCCCATTTCTTACGTCTGTGTGGTGCAGTGATGACAGTACAAATAGAGGTATCCCTCTCCCAAGGGGAAAGGACAATATCAAAATGCTGTTCTGTATTTACTGTCTGATTTCAAATTCCTCTAGACTGTTCCACAGCACTTCTGCTACAATTAATCTTACTGCCTATGTCCCTAACTCCACCATGAAGCAGAACAGGCTCAACACTGTCCAGTCCCTAACCACTAAGCTACACAGGCCCAATCCAGTCCACAGAGAATTTACATTTTAAGACAGTCAGCTGGTGATTCACAGAACAAAACTTTTATTTTTAATTGAAAACTCTATGAAAGCAAATTTGAAAATGTCTATCACTGCTATTTTAGATTCTAAGGCCAGAAGAGAAAAAACAGAGTAATTTAGATACAGAACATAAATTACTGTAATTCATTTCAAATATGCAAGTACCGTATTTCCAACTAAATAATTACAGAACTGGCAAATAAGCTAGGGATACTATAGTAGAAGGATCATCATGGGGTACACATGGCATTCTTTCATTAGTTGAAAATTATGGAAAGGTTCGTCATCTTTATAGACCATGGTCCATGTCATAACCTTGTGGTGAAACATAAAAATTTTATTTCTAAAATTAGTTCGCTTGAGAAAAGTTAACATAACTAAAGAAGACAAAATTACAATACAGAATACAAACCACCAAAATAATAGATCAAGTGTCCTTTTTTTTTAAAAAAAAAGTACAAATATAAAGTTAATTTAGGATAATATCCAAGGAAAAAAAAACAATGCTTGTATTTACTATAAAATACACCAATTGCAAAATATCTAACACTTTCCATTGTGAGAGACATATGTGACTTGTCTGGGCAAAAGCAGAAAGCTCCACTAAAACTGTCAAAAGATAACAACTCATACGGGCTTCAAGAGGTTTCTATTCAATCCAGCAGAGCTCCAAACTCTTAAAAGTTTTCAATTTCCTTACAACTCATACTTATCTTAGGAACATTAGGGTGCCTGGCCAATAAAAGCCCAAGTGGTCTATATTTCAGGCCTCCTGAGCAATACCAAAAGCAATAAAAGTCATCATGGAAATTTCTTAGCAAGAGGAAAGAAGGCAAGAACAATGCTATTTTCTTCAAACTTTCCTTAAAGAATAGCACTAAACAATACATGCTGGTTTGGAGGGATTTTGTTTGTTTGTTCATTCCTGGAAATTTTACACAGGTGAGAGCATGCCTTGCATGATAATAAACCGGGATAAGCTCCTCCTAAACACCTTTATATCTCACTTACAGAACATACAAATGCAATCTCACTGTTGAATGACAAGTACACTCCACTGCTACATACTAAATATAGTCCAACAATTCTTAAGCAGAAGCCTATATAGAGGGTGGTGCAAAATGGCCCAAAGCAATTCTGAAAGTCAGACAACCATGAATGGTGTCATTTTTTCCTGAAGAACCAAAATCAAGTCACATATCTCAAATAAGACTGCATCATAGCTATATTTTGTTTCAGAATCAAGAACTAAAAATTAAATGAAATTGTATAAGGGAAGAATCATGATACAGACATCATATGTAGGGCCACGTATTTTCCCAGAGGACTTGCTTCAATTAGTCCATAAACCAAATGCACAAAAGACAGAAATAAGACTGTGTGGCCTGCTGCAAAACCTTAACTTCTTAACCTTTAAGTTTTAACCTAGGTAGTCTTCTTACTTCCTAGCATAGTATACAAGAGATTTTTATCTCAAAAAGAATCTATCAACACTCTGAATATCCCTTCAACTTTAGCTCAGAGTTAATTTTAAAATGTCTCTTTCTTTCCAGGATATTCACAGACCAGCTCTTCCTCCCCTACTACAGTAAGCTCCCCAGCTAACCCTTTCATCTACTTTTTCTGACCCTTTATACAAGTTTAGTTTCCTTTTTCCCAAGGCTATGATTTACGGTTGACATACATCCCTTTTGCTGCTACAGTTCTCCTCAGTCACCATCTAAACTTCCTTTAAATCACATTTAAATTGTAATTTTCTCCTTAATTTATAGACAGTTTTGTATGAGAGCAAGATGTTTTAGGAATGTTAATGAGATATGGGGACTTTAACATGTAGGTCTCTAAATAAAAGTCATCTATACGCATCATAGGCCACTGAAGATTTGTTGGTGTCTTTAATGAGCTATGAAAGATAGACTGATAGGTTCTATCAGACTTCAAGTGGTCAAATATACACATCATAACTTTATAGAAAACATCATGATACCTGTTTGGCACTGGCAGCAGAAAGGTCAGTCATGGAAAATAATGACTGCAAACATTGTATATAGAATCACAGAATTGTCAGGATTGGAAGGGACCTTAAAGATCATCTAGTTCCAACCCCCCTGCCAATGGCAGGGACACCTCCCACTAGAGCAGGTTGCTCAGAGCCCCAT
>JANHFX010002119.1:8506-21982 GCA_027560015.1 Chloroceryle amazona
CCAGTGGATCTGGGCTCATGTTCCTGAAGCCATGTGAGCAGGGCTTCCCCACTCACCTTTGCATCAGTGTTGTGTGGCTTCCCTGGAGGGGTGGCTCAAGAAGTCGAGAGGTCTCCAGCTCTGCCCTATCTCTTGTGGGCCATAAGAGCCAGAGGTGATGTCAGGAGAAAAGGTCATGCAGCAGTGGGGCTGTATCCTCCCACCCTAGCCCTGCAGGTGCTCTGGCCCAGATGGGAGGGCATTTGCTATGTCATTTCCCCTCTCAGCAGCCCTCTGAGAACTCAGGTCACTGTATCTCTGTTTTATTGAAGTACAATCCATCTCTCCAGACAGCACTGAGTCCAGTACATTCAGCTTTTCTGCATCCACCGAGACAGAAGTCCTTCAGAGTATGTGGGTACCTCCTTGGATGCATAGGGAGAGAGCCTCAATGCCTGAGACTCCCAGCCTTGCTGTCATCCCTTCTTCTGCTCCATTTGACAGCCAGCCTTATAGCTGGGGATGTCCCCACTCATGAAGGATGTCACCCTGACAAACCAACCCTACTGTTGAGCAGGAGAAGAGAGTCTCAGACCTAATCCTTCTAGACTGTATGGAGGCCACAGGGGCCTCAACATGCGAGGGGCTTTCACAGGTGTCCAGGGGGTAAATGCTGCCATGCCCCAGGTGACTCCCAAGAGTCACACTGGCCAAGTCACCAGCAGGCAGAAAGCTGCTGCCAGCATTGGGGAAAGGGCTCTGCCCTGCTTACAGGGAGACCTCAGGGCCCAGAGAGCTCCTTTCCCCAGTCAGGTGTGGAGACCATGGTTCTCATCCTCCTTACAGGGTTGCCACTCTCCCTGTGCATCCAAATGAGCGAGACAGCAAAAGGCCAATGATGGCAAAAAGCAAAGACTGAGCCCTGGCTACAGGGAGGTCACCCAGCAAAAGCAAAGCCATCCACGCACCCACCTGGATCTCATGTGACTGTCCTGGTGATGACTGGAAGAGCCCTTTGCCCAGAGCACCTTTCTCATGCCCACTTTCTGTCCCAACGCCACTTCTCTTCTTGCTCCTTCTTTCCTCAACACCATCCCATGCGATTGATGCCTCTCATTCTTGACCACCTGCTGCTGCCAAGGAAGGAGGATGACACAGTTAGGCTGAAGAAGCACCAGCTCCTAACTGCTACATGGCATTTTTTTCTGTCCAGTAGGGCACCTCTGTCCCCTCTAACTTACCTCACCTTTTCCCTCCAAAAGGTTTACTCTTGCCCTTAGAAATTACCTCAGATTGTTTGAGGTAAACCCAATATTCCCTTTCAGAAAACGTCGTTTTGTTTCACCTACATTACATCTGCTTGTCCCTCTAAAACGTCACCTTGTCTCCTGTAAATTACATCAGCATTTCCCTCCAAAGAAATCATTCTGTTCCCTGGAGATTACCTCAGATCTTGTTGAGGTAACCCCTAGATTCACCCCTTTGAAAAAAAATTAATTTCTTTTACCTAAATAACCTCAGCTTTTTTCCTTCAGAATGTTCTATTCTGTCCCCAAGTGATACCTCAGACTTATCTGAGATAGCCCAAATTACCCCAGATTCACCCCTTTAAAAAGATAATTTTATTTATTTTCTTTCACCTATATTACCTCAACTTTTCCCTCCAAAATGTCACCTCTGACCCTCTGACTTACCTCAGCTTTTCTCTCCAAAATATTCATTCTCACCCCTATACATTACCTCATTTAAAATTATTTTGTTTATTTTGTTTTACCTTACTTACCTTTGCTTTTTCCCTCCCAAATGTTCAATCTGTGCTGTAGAGATCTTTTTAATTTTCTTTTTTCATTTACCTTGATTTTTTCCTCCAAAATATCTCCACTTCCCCCCCAGACTACCTCAGCTTTTCCCCTGTTCGGAAAATAACGTCACTAGAGGTCAGTGTTCGCTGAGGAGAGAGAGGGGTCCTGCAAAAGTACTTTACTCGAATAGAGGGAGAGTCCACTGGGGATATCCTTGGGGGTCCTCTCAAACTGCTAGAGGGCGCACCGCCCCTTTATGCTGGTTTCCCAACTGCATATGGCCCTCTTCCTTTACCCACTGGCTGAGGTACTAGGAAGGCACAGACTTCCCCATCTGCCTACTATATATCCTCCCTTAACAGGTACACCCCTTTGTATCACATATTGTACATTTTATTAGCTCCACTTTCTGCCTGCCATGGGAGAAGTTAATATTTATAGGTCTGTTAAAGCCTGAACACTGTTTCTTCAAGTTCAAAAGTTTAAAAATCTTTTAACTTCTGACAACTCTGTTTCAGCTGACCTTCACTGGTATTCCCAGTCCTAATTGGTTCTTTGATGATATATTGCCACTTAGAACTATCCTGTGAGGTTATCTCCCTGTTACATTGTGGTATCTTTATTTGTAAAGACACACCTCTTTGTATCTTCTCAATCCTTCCTCTTGTTACCTTAGTGGTCGTCTTTACAAACTTCAGCCATTATCAATCTAATATTCTCCTCATGGCTTATGCTCGGCTTTGGGACTATTCGTAGAGACATTCTTGGTCTCATGGTAGCCATTTCTGGATCACTAGGCATGGTCACTACTTGCATTCCCTTGATCATGTTGCATAAGTAACATAAAACAAGGTATCATACATGGTATAAAGATTAAGGCTGTCATAGCACAAAGAAAAAAAAGAGTAACATCTGTTTGACCCATGGCCCTCTGGGCAACCATGAAAACATGTCCCATTCCAATCCTTTCCAGGTTTTAATTGGCACATGAGCCAGCTTCCTCATGTCTTTTTTTTTTTTTTTCTTTACCAATTTCCCATTATCATCTATTTGTAAACAACAGTTGGATTCATTTAGCTTTCCACAAACTCCCCCTTCCTCTGCTTATACATAATCTAAGACCATTTGATGTTGAAAAATCACATTCCTCATCTGGGTGGATTGGTCTGCAAGAAGGTCACAAGCTCAGTGGCCTGATTAGTTATAATTTCTAGAATAGCTTGTAGTCAAAGTATTCTATTCAAATTGTAAATCAGATCTCTTGCTCCCTGAATTACTTCATGAGAATTCCAAGTTGCCGTTCCATAATATTTTCCGTATAATTCACCCTGTCGGCCAGTGTCTTTTCCCCATGACTGAGCGCTACCTCTGGTTAAAGCAGTATCACCTGACTGCCTTTCCCTCATTAAATCATCATATACTTTAACCCCTAAGTGATTTCCCTGAGCTTACGGTAATAGGAAAAATAATGGTCTATATACCCTACAAAGCATATTGCTGACCAATTCGAGGGCAGCTTCCTATATGCATGATGTCCACAAATTCAACAATGGCCTTTTAATGCCCAACCTCCAGTGGGAAAAGGACCATCCCAAGTTTCCTCATGAACCGGGACATGATAATATAGGGTACTACTATACCCCAAAGGTCCCCCCACTATCACAATTCCTTTAACACTGCCTTTATAAGTACATCTCCATGCTCCTGCATTTGGCTGCCAAGTACAATTATCTCCTGTTCGATTATTGCTAGACAAAAATTTTTGAAAGTAAGTCCTGGTCCCATTGTGGTATTGCCAGGCCCAGCAAAACACTCATACCATATATTTTTCTTCTGTAGCATTGTCCATCTGACAACTCAAAATGTTACTCTGAAACCTTCGATCCAAAACCATTTTATATCAACCTTCACCTGAGAATTCAGCATATGAACATCTTACCCATCTGTTATTAGAATTGAACATGGGTCTGATTACACCACTTGCCTTGATAGCTGGAACAGTTGAGGGGTAGATATTGTGGTTAGATACAGTCATATCTGGGAGTAAGCATCCATTCACAAATACTCCTTCCTACCTGCACCCCTCCTTCCCTTGTCCTGCTTAGGCAGTAAGTACCTTTTCCAAGAAAGTGGAGTCACCACAGACTCCCTTCCTCAGTCCAAAATCCAGTTCCATTATGAACTGTACTCAAATTACTAACCTACCACTTAGGTTGGACAGGCTGGGCTACCCATGGCCAGTCTTTGGATCCTCCTGGACGTCCACAGACCCAGCAATTACGGAGATTTAAGGATCTGGCCACCTCCTCCCCTAAAGTCAGAAATTGTTTTTCCCATCCTTGACTTCAACCCTGCCAAAAATATAAGGATATGATGATCTTTATTAAGGATACCATCTTGAACTTGGTCCTTCTGCACTGTGTGTGGCCAGTAAATACAGAGAAAGCAACGACAGCACGATCATCAGTACCAGCCCACCAGTCACCAAAGATTTGGAAGGAGGGAGGTCCTTACAGAGCAATTTAGTAGAAGGTCCATGGGTAGAACTCAGGGACTTCTTCCGAAGTTGATGCACTGGCTACTGGTCCCATCTGTTTCTGCAGAAAGACAACCGCAGAAGTCCAGCTGAAGTCCAGTTTTCTGGGCTCTTGAAAATCTTGACTCGAGTATGATGAGTCCACCTGTGCTTGGCTGTCTTAACCACCGTTTCTGTGATTAAGAATGCTTGGTATGGTCCATGCCACCGGTGGTATCCCGTAGTTCTTCCCTAGCTCAGGTCTCACAATCTATTACTTGAATAGTCATGAATTTCCTCCAGATCTCTCCCCTGAGGACCAGTTAAACAGCAGGCTGGGTTAAATCCTTCTCTGCTTCTTAATTCTAAATCCTTCTGTTCCATTAAACAAGTTTCATATTGTAACAACCTAACACTGGTTATCCATTTAGAGGCTCTCTCAGTTAACAAAGCCTTAATTTGATGTGAGACTTTAACAATGAGAAATCCCCCTGTTGTCAGTTTTCAGGCCTCAGTTACCATTAGGGCCTTAGCTGCACAATTCTGCAAACAATAAAGTCATTCCTTAGCTTCTGGATCTAACATTTTAGAAAAACAGGCTACCAGCCTTTGACTACCCCCATGTTCTTGCATTAGAAATCCTTTAGCGTGGCCCTGTTTAAAATGCACGTATAATTCAAATTCTTTCTCCCAGTCTGGGAGGGCTAGGGCTGGAGCTTCAGTTGATCTGTTTTTAATACTTCAAAGTTCCTTTTCCGTTCTGGTGTCCATATTATGACATTAGGGTTATCTTGTGTTAAAAGATCATACAGGCCTCTGGCTAAAATGGAAAAATATTCAATCCAGGTCCTGCAATACCCTATTAGTCAAAAAAATTGTCACAGCTCCTTTTTAGTTTTAGGTATTTCTAAAACTCCTCTGATCCTTTCTGAATCAATACATCGTATGCCTCCAGTCAAAATACATCCCAAACACTTAGCCTTCTTTTCTACCATTTGTGCCATCTTTTCAGATACCTGAAACCTTTTTTAGCTAGAAAATTAAGTGGTTCCACAGTTCTTCCTTCTACCACCTCCTCTTGTTCTCCTCTCAGGAGCAAATCATCCACATATTATGGCAACCTAACCCCTAGGGGCAGAGTAAATTATTTCAGTACCTGTTGTAAAGCTTGTAAAGGACCAGTGCTTCTGTGTATCCCCAAGGAAACACCATCCACGTCAGTTGTTGCTTTACGATCTTCTCTTTTTCCTCTTGTTCCCATTGAAAGGCAAAATATTGTTTGCTGTCCTCTGCAACTGCGCATTGCCAGAAAGCATCCTTCAAATCAAATACTAAATAATAGTGGTGTGAGGAAGAAATTTGGTTTAAGATGGTATAAGGATCTGGGACCATGGGATGCTTCGATTTAATAATTTCATTTATTATTCTTAAGTCTTGTACCATCCTATAGGTCCCATCTGGCTTCTTGACTGGCAGGATGGGAGTATTATAAGGAGACATACATGACTCTGTAAGACCCACCCTTAGTAGTGATTCAATAATGGGCTGTGTTCTTTCTTTGCTCTCTCAAAATAGGGTATTGCTTTTTAGAGACAATTTGACCAGGCTGTTTCAAAGTAATTTGGAGGGGCTCAATATCTAATTTTCCGTACTCCCCTGGGACTGCCCACACTTCCGGATCTATTTTTGCGTAAGCTTTATCAGACAATTTGCACAAACCCACGACAGTGCCCGCCTCCTCATAACCTTTTATGATATTAATTTGCATTCCTAATTTAGACATTAAATCCATTCCCAATAGATTACATTCACAATTAGGGAAAAATAAAAATTCATGCATTTCAAATTTATGTCTCACATCTATTTATAGTGTCTGAATGAGACATAACTGTTCATCTTTTCCACTTAACTCTTGAATAATTAAAGATCTTTTCAACAACTGTCCCCCTTTTGACACAAAATTCAAAGTAGATCAAGAGGTTCCAGTATCTATGAAGAAATGTAACTCCTCTTTGATTTGGACCCACCCTACAGGTTATCATGGGCTCCAGTGCAGTGGATCCCTGGTATAATGGGGACCCCTGACATCCCTAACAATTCCTTTCCATCAACCACTGGACTTCCTCCTCATAAGTGTCCACCTGTCTCTGCGGACATTCTCTTTTCCAATATCCTTCTCTCTTGCAGATAGCACACTGATTTCTTCCCAGCTGAGGCCTCAATTGGCCCTTCCCATTGATCCGTCCCTGGTTAAATCCTGGTGGTCACCCCCTCCCTTTTTGCCCTGGGGGTCCCTGCATTCTTTCCTTCGGGGGCTGTAAGAACTGTGCCATCACCTTTGCCTTTACTTTTTCCTTTTCCTCATCCCTTCTCACATACTCTTGTGCCTTCCTGACTAATTCTTCCAGATATCTGTTCTGCCACTTCTCATCCTTTTGTATTCCCCATCTTATGTCCAGACAGGATTTCATGACAAATTGTACCCTCAGCAATGCGTCAAAGGCTGGTCCTTCAGAGTCCACCCCCGCCTTGTTTTCTCAAGGCACCCCTGGTCCTTTCTAGCCTGTGGGAAGCACTTTAGTCCAGTACTCAAGAGCCTTGAGAAAACCCCCTGAGCAAGGCAAAGCAGGACCCCATAGCCAGTTCATGAATTTTCTTCTCTGGAGAGTCTTGGCACTTTTACAAGTTAAAGAGCTGATGTTTAGTGTATCCAGGCATTGGGTGCCTGCTACCAGGTTGGACATATAGTGCCAACATCAAATACTCAGTCAGTGTAAGTACACTCTGCCGATTCACAAGTGTTCACGTGTTTTATTTTTGGCATTTTATTTTGGCTTTGTCCCAGCAGGTTTATGCCAGATAGGCCACATCTGTGCTCCTGCAGCTCACACAGCCAGCACAAACAGCTCTGCACATGCCAGCAAACAGGAATAGAATCTGTTTGTCCATTGGTCTGGGCAATGCCTTCATTGCCAGGTGATCCACTAACACAGATCCACATGTCGGTCCTAATCGAAGTAAACCACTGCCTGCTACAGCTATACTCCAGAAAGGTGCTAGAAATGTTGTTGAAAGAGAGCAGTCTGAGGGCAGGAGGCGGCTTTATAGCAAGCGATACACAGATACCAGCAGTGGCACACAATGCCAGGCCTGGCAGAGAAGCTGTCTCTCTCCAGCTGTTTATCTAGGCTTTTCATAGCATTATTTTGTGCCCAGTGTGTACCACAAGAGACACCTCTGCCTGCAGGTGGTTGAAAAGGCCTTTGGCCAGGCAGTCTGCTGTGAAAGCTCCTGGCTCTTTCCAGAGCCGACTAGGACCAGCCTCCTACCACCATTTGGCACTGGGAGCCCTTTACGGCTCCATCACTGCTCAGAAAGGGGTTGCATGGGCAGTGCAGCCCCATCACCCCACAGAGAGTCCCTGGGAAGGCAGGGGGCTCAGCCCCCCCTGCAGCCACTTGAGAAGCCTTCAGCATCAAACCAGTGGGGAAAGTTACATGACTGTTTATCCCAGGTACACACATAAGCAGTTGGTCTAACTAAAGATAAAGCAAACTATTAATGCAGGCTTAACCACCCAAGAGACATCTCGGTGCTGCAGAGTGCCAGTGCCTCACCCCTAGATTAGACTCTGTGTGTCCCAGGACCATTTATATTGCCTGACAATTCTGGTCCAGGGACCAGGCCATGCAAACTCAGAGCAGCTGCCCCTGTTTCCTTGGGTCAGGGAAGCCTTCCTTTAGCAATTCCCTGCCTTTCCTTAGGCCCCCCAAGATCTCTGAGCTAGAAAGTGGAGATAGGACTGTGCAAAGAAGCCCCAAAGCCACTCTTGAACAGCAATCCTCTACTGCTGTGCTAAAGCGCCCACATTTCCCCAGGCACCAGGCTGTTCTCCAGCAGCAGATATCACATCACTGAGGCTAAGCTAAACCTGAAGCACCATCCCTTTGTACCCCTTCCCTGAGCTACCTGAGTTTCACAGTCAGGCACAGCTCCTACTGGCACTACAACACTCCTAGGAGCACCCAGACTCACTGTCCCTCCCTCAGCATCCTAATTATTAACTCAGAGATAGAAAAAAACTTTATGAACATCCTACCTACCCTAGGTAACCACTTAAGTAAAAGGTAAAATCACTTATGAGGTCCTCAAGCCCAAAAGTTATTTCATGAATGTTGTTTCTGAAAACATCTACTCCCAACCTCCAGCCCAGTACCCACACCTGTCTGGCTTTCTCTGAAGCTTCAATCCTGAACATATTGAGGACCCTTCCAGCACCTTTCAGCTCCCTCACACCAGACTGCAGTGCAAGCAGAAGCCTCTGCCTGCTCCTGGAAAGCTACTTATAGGTATCTCAGCTGTGTTCCTAGGGTGCTGGGGACAGGAGCCTCACTGGCAGCACCTGAGGGGCAATTAACAGCACACAGATGCAGCCCAGACAGCTTTCTTGAGCAAATCCATTAACCTTGCATTTATATCATTCTGGAGTTGAATTCTACACAAAATATCTTAGGCTCTTGAAATGCAACAATACTGTTACTGTGCAGCATATGACTGGGAAGTTATTGTTATTTTTCTTAGTGGCTTTTTTTGGTTGGTTGGTTTGGGTTTTTTGTTTTGGTTTTGTGTTTTGTTTTTTTGGGGGGGGGGGCTTTGCTTTTTTGTTTTTTTCTTTTGGTTTTTTTTTTTTTTTTTTTTTTGTTGTCTGTGTTTATCTTTTGGGGCGGGCGTGGTTGCTTTTTTTTAAAAAAAAAAAATAAAATTAGAGAATCTAAACTTCCTGTGCAATGGTAGACAAAAAAATCGTGGGGAAAAAAAAAGTTTTATGCTATCTACTTCTAGCTCTGCTTCTCAAGCCTGCATCCTCCCTCTCTCTGAAACTGGATCTGTACTTTTCACTGCCTTGAAATTCCTGGATATGAAGCACTGGCCAGTCTGAGCATCACAATATTGCTATTTAAGTTCCTGTGATGACTTACAAACCTTTCGAACAAGTATGTTTCTCAGCTTTTTATTGCAAGGATAGAGTCAATCATTCAATTTTATTTACTGTGTTTATTTACATACTTTATTACTGTATTTATATACATAAATACGATGTTTATTTACATATTTCTTTACTATGCAAGCAGTGGAGAGTGTTTGTGATGAGTCAGTCATAACATGATGTGTCATTTTACTCTTTCTGAAGGATAATTTACTTTTTTTTAATGTTCTGATTTTTTTTTTCTGATGTTGTGTGTCTGTTTTGAAGAGATTGACATTTCAGTCAAAAAGCGTGTTGGGCAAGATACTCCGAAAAGCAATGTTTAGGATCATGACACAATCTAGGCTAAGGCTTAGAAAATATATCCCTCAAAATACACACCATTGGAATCCATGCAGCTGTTACCCAGGGGAAATATGCATGTTTCTGTGCATCTTATTCAGTAAGATTAATTTTATTTTTTGCTATTTCTTAACCTGGAGGAAGTACTTGTAAGTATTTCTAAGGTCACACATCAACAAACTCAAAAAAAAACAACCCAAACCCAAAGAACAAGTTATTTGCAACCAAAAGAAAACCAGAAAGTTCTGTTGTTAAAAATCAGAGGCAGGGACAGAGAGAATGGCAAAATGAGAAAGACAGGGAAAGAATTAGGTAAAAACCACGTACTGTTAGGAGAAAACATTTCTACTACAATTATGTGTGCACACGGACACATGGGAAGGCTCCACCTACATGCAGATACACACTTAGCAAAAAAGAGGATTTATTAACCATACAAACAATATAATCTGCTGTTCACTGCAAGAATAGTGAGTAAATGCTACAAACCAAACCACAATCTATTTTAATGCCATTCCTGTCTGTGCTGGCAGGTCAGGGCTACATTTCTAAAAATATATTAGAAATAAATCTCAAAAAGCTCCACCCGAATGAAACAAAGCCTTATAAATATGAATTAATCACATGTGAAGGGCCAGCAAAGACTGTCCTGAAGTCTCTACAAGTCCTCCCCATGCAAAGTAATAACTTGCTGGAGACAGTTTCTTCCTCCACTCCCCTTAATACTACGTTAATTGCTTTTGCTGTGGTGATACATGAGGGAATTTACACTGAAACCAGCTCAGGCAGAAACAGCTTTAACAGGGGGAGGGAAATAAAATAGCTTTCTGGCCTGCACTGGCGAGTGCAAGCACAGCCCCTTGCACCTTGATGTGTGTATTGAAGAGCTTTTCGTGGTATAGGTGGTTTGTGTTGTTGAGGCTGAGGGGTGGGCCAGTCAGTGTGGTTGGTCATCTCTTTTTGATGTAGTATTTTAGGCACCCTAGGATGCTATGGCTCTCTCAGTGATAAAGCTGCATGATACAGGGAAGCGTGGTAGCACCATGATGTCAACATCCCTGGCTTGCAGCCCCTGTGTTAGTCGTGGTGAGCAGTGGGCAGGCTAGTTATCCTGCTAGGAAGCACCAGAAGGTGGCATTGCCTTTTGCTGGAGTGTGCTTGTGGGAACCAGTGTAATGCTGCTGTTTCACCCGGTGTTCCTGAGGCTTGTTGCTGTGGAGCAGGCTGGATCCTAAGGCCTTTCAGTGGTTTCTCACATATGAAAAGAAATGCAGTGTAGAAGCCCAAAGTCCTGTGTTTTCCATATGGACTACAAGTCCATTTCTAGGGTGGGGTTTCATTTTAAATTTTATGATCCTTGGGTTTTCAGAATTTAGCCTCCTCTTCCCTGATAGGGTAGGTAGGAGAGATGAAAGTGAGCTTTAGAGACTCATCTTCTTATCAGTCGTACAGCTCTTTTTTTTTTTTTTTTTTTTTACTGATGCATGTAACACTTCCTGCAGTACCTTAACAGTGAGCTTTTTTTCCTCTAGGTTAGAGAGCAAATGGAGAGGAGTGCTTGCTATGAGCTGGAAAAGTATCACAGTTGGCTCTGGCAGTGAGGGGGTTGGCTGACAGTCTGCAGTTCAATGGAGTTCACTGAGCTGCCTATACAGCTATGGATTAGCTATATGCTAATACTGACAGGAGAAGAGGAGCTGTACAAGTGCAGCGAGCTGGTAGTGGAGCCGATCAGAGTCTCAGCAGAGCTGACTCCTCAAGAGCCAAGGCTGAAGGGGATGAAGGAGGGGAAATAAGATACAGTTCCTATGAACTGTAAGTATCTGCTTTTTATGGGTCATGTGGTACATGATTTTAGGTCTCACATCCATTCTTTTTCTGTTGTATTAAAAATAAAGTGTTATTTATGTTCTAGGGTTTGCCAAATGGGAGAACTGATTTAGGGGAAAAAAATAAAACAAGAATACGAGCTTTAATAGCATCAGGCAGTCTCAGTGTGTTCTTCCCTGAATCTGCTCAATATCCAGTTTGGAGACTTGCTCCCACTGTAATCCCCTGTGTTTTGAGAGTCCTCATAACTTTGTGCTTGTGTTTCTGAATGTAGCATGACAAACATCTGACCTCTGAAACTTCTGTCTAGGTTAGATTTCACTGACATTAAGAGAAGCTTTGTGAATACGAGAGCCTTAAAATGATGAATAAACCAAGCAAGGCCCTGATGACCTCTTCTGCTGAACATGCACGCAGAAGCACACTTGTATGCAGGGAATACAAACAGATGTTGAAGTCAGGGCTCTGCAAATGTTTGGGGTCTTTTCTCTGCTTAAAAGCTTATTTTAAAAGGAGGTAAGGATTTCTTTGGGAAGGGGTGTTAATTGGTGAAATAGCCTCTACTTGGTGTAATTTTCTCTGAGCCCTCACACCATTTCTTTCCTAAAGCTTTGTAAAAATCTAGTATGACAACCAATTTGGACTGTTAAGCAAGTCATGTTCATACATTAATTTGGGGGAAGAGGATTCGATCCTTTTAATGTATTCTCTTGCGTCTCTCATTATTTTTACCCTGCATGACTAAGAGTGTGGTGTTGTGTAACTAGCACAAAAAAAACCTGCCAGTGATGTGTATATTCCCTCCTCTTTCCATACTATCTTTACTTTGCACTTAAGACAAATAGTGTTCTAGAAACAGTCTCCTCTACATCTGATACAACTTTAAAAGGACAAGTATCTAAAATAAAACATGTTAAGTGCTGTAAGTAGTAAATTACAAGGCTGATTTCTGGGAGGTTGGGAATATTTATTTCTGGGAATTCAAGGCTGAAGAGTGGTGGTGGCTGCAGCTCTTACATAAATTGTTTCGGTATGATGTAGAGCCATCAGCAATTTTAAGCCTGGAAGAATTTCATCGGGATAAAAATCCATTTCAGATGGATAATCACAATAAAGCATCCCTTCTCTCCACTCTTCTTTTTAGAGGTATCTATATTATGTAGTTTAGTAAAGATGCTTTTGTCTGAGGCCAGAACTTTAACTGAATTTCCTTCATCCTTTCAGTTTCTGAGATGCTGCCTTGACTGAACAGTCTTCCTTGGTGATTGAGAAACTTTGCTTATTCATATATACCCTGTGTGTGCTACCGCAGATGGCAATTTCTGCTGCTGTGACCCATTCTCATGCTAGTAGAACTCTACTGCACTTCTTCCCTATGGGTAAAAGAAATCAGTAAATAGAGGTGGGGGCCAAAACCAGAAACAACAAAATAGAGACTGTTCCTTCTGCTTAGTGTTAGGAAATCTTTTACAGGGAATAAACTGGCCTAGATTTCTGTCTTGTAAGCCTCAGCTTCTCCTTTCTGTGAACAATCTTATCAGTTACTGCTGATAATCTATTATTCCTGTGATTTACTTAATAATTCAGCACTGAACCAAAGAGAGAAAGGTGGAAGGAGGTGCAAGATGTGATGGGGTTTTGCCTGACAACAGGACTACTTCACCTCTAAGGCATTACAGCAGAAGAAAAAAAATCTGTGTGGAAAGGATCTGCCTTTTTGCAGAGAGGTAATGCTATGGGAAGGGCTGGACTCCACAGTGAGGTAAGCAACTGTAAATGGGCCTCATGTCCACAAAGAATAATCTGAGAACATTTTCTGTGCCAAAAGAACGCAAGGCTCTGGACCTGAAATATCACTATCAAGCAGTTTGGGAGGAAAGTTGAGTAGGAGATTTAGCATAAACCTAATTCATACAATGCTACTAGTAACCTTAAACTTAGGAAACCAGAATCAGGGGAAAGACCAACAAGGCTGACATCATCATAGGTGTCTGTTACAGACCGCCCTACCAGGATGACGA
>JANHFX010002119.1:22082-91638 GCA_027560015.1 Chloroceryle amazona
ACTGCACCGGGAGGTGGGAGTACAGAAAACATCAGTTTAAAGTCACACAGAACCACAGACTGCTTTGAGTGGGGGGAAGGAAGGAAAGAAAAAAAAAAAAAACAGGCAGCAGCAGTAATAACAGAAATCAGTAATAACACAGGAGCTGATGGAAAATTATCCTGATCCCAGGCTACTTCCAAGTAACCACAGTTAACAGTATCCAACCTCTTTATTTTTGTGCATCCCTTAAATCTCCAGTACCCACTGCTGTGGGGAAACACCCTACCAGTTAGCGGCATAATTTAGCTATCTCAGGACACCATATTCAGTTACCAACTTCTGTGTACTCTGTTTTCTCTTCCTAACATTTCTCAAGCCAGATGTTTTCACAGCAAATTGGAGCTTGCAGCTGTTGAAATTGAAATCACTGAGCTGTTCCTCACAAGTGCAGTTTCAGAGAAGAGACGCAAAGACAGTTATTATTTACTGAAAAGTAGCTGTATTTTATGAACGTGGCAAAAGTGGTGAACTTTTAGCATTGCTGAGTTAGTGCCTATGAGATCATGTCACTGTTCACGTGCTCTTTTCTTTGGTGGTTGAGGTGGCTTCTTAAGGGTAACTTCTATCTCCTTCAGTTCAAGCAGAGGTTTATGTAGGCAGGGTTCCTGGCACACATGATCATTGTTTGGTTTCTTTAAATGGTTGTGGCTTCTGTACTTTTTCTCCTGTTCAGATGCAAGGTTACTGGTTTGATTATAGGATAACTGTGCATTGATCTTGTAAGTGTTTGGGAGGGGAAATATACAAGGAGTTACAATGTTTCAGAAATGTTGCCTTAGACAATGTTGGGCAATGTGCTGCTTGTCCTAAAATAGTGCTCTGAAGCAATGGCAACACCTGCTTCTTCCCAAGTACTTCTTCTCCTGTTACAATATTATATATGTATAGCAATTGCCATTCACTCTGGTTACTTTCTGTCCAGTACATGCATAGTTGGCATAGTTCTTCTGACTACTATCTGTGCTTGCATCACTGGCTGCAGACCTCGGCTTCAGTTATTTGCAAGTTAATGTAGTATTCATATGTAGCACTTGATAAAATGTTACAGATATGTGCAAGGTTCAGTCCTTGGTAGTTACATATGATGAAAGTGTACTGTTGCTAAATTGTAACTAATTGGAAGGCAAATGTGCTAAACGTGAAAGCTTGCAGGTTCAAAGCGTGAGATCTAATGTATATATTGAACAACCAAAACTAATCATAAATTTAATTTCTATGTTTATAAAATGATTTGCTCATGAAACAATAATTCAACATTATCAAGCAGGACAACCTCTCTTTATGTTACACTGTGCAGTAATAATACCAGGACTATGGAACTGCTGTAAGAGAGTTGTGCTTGTTTAAGCACTGGAGATACAGGCAGACAGGGGCCATTAGGCCAGAACTAGAGCTAACTGCTATGCTGTCCTTCTCCATGACTGTGTGATAGTTTACTTCTGCAGATTATAGAATAGTTCATGCTGAAATTTTCCCAGAAAACTTCATTATGCCCTTATCACTGTGGCTTTAGAGCTGGCAAATGCTCTTTTCCAGGAGTATGTATTAATTAGGTCTGTGGTATGAGGAAAAAGACAAACACATTTCACAAAAGACAGTGTCTTGTCAAGCTACTGAGATAATTTTTATAGGTGCAACTCTCGGAGGCCTGTGATGCCATTTATATTACCAAATTTACCAGTAGAAATGCAGTTTCTCATAAAGAAGGAGAAAGATTGAGGTCAGCATTCTTTTGTCTATTTTGCTTTATTGTTTTTTTTGTTGTTGTTGTTTGGTTGTGGTTTTTATACATTCACAGTTAAATCATGTCCCACAGTTTATTTGCAGTCACTGTTAATGAGTAATGATATTAATATGGTGAAGACTTGCATTGCACAAAAAACTTATCTGCAGTTCTGAGACTAAGATTTCTAAATTAGAAAGGCTATGGCTGAAATATTAGGTAAAAGCCTGTAGAAATCCCTCTGCTGAGCTTCCACTTCAGATAGACTTTAAGTGACCTAATAAAGTCTGAAAGTGGTGTAGCATCATTTATTTGGCTGCCTGTGTGCTTCCGACAAATGTTTCAAAATGCTGTAATTTTTTTTTTTTTCTGTGGGAGTCTTAGCACCATGGTAACCATATCCAATTTAACTCTTAAGGAATCTTGACACTCTAGAGAAGCATTCTTATCTAATGCTTAAATTTACTCCAGTCTGCCTTTCTTTCCTACCTCTTCCCTTAAGCGAGGTTTTGTCAAGTGTGAATGCAGTTGAACTGGCTTAGGATGTCATCACTTCAGAATAATTCTTCATGTTTTCCTCCCTAACAAGCAGTGAAAAACAGGGAAGGGACAAAGGAATGCTAAAATGATGAGACAGGCTGTAGTCTCACAATTTGCAGGAACAGTAGCTTTGAATTTACCACCTTTGAAGTTCAGGACATGGGAAACAAAGTATAAGGAGTATGGAAATATTCTTGCATGAAATGATGCTGAAACAATTTTGACCTTTAGAAAAGGACCTGAATCTTACTGAAAAGGACCTGAATCTGTGGACCTGAATCTTACTAAACCCCCAAATTATTTCTTTGAAGTATTGTCTCTCTTTGCCCTATGTTGCTCTGACTACTGTCAGAGCGCATGGATCACCCTCTTATCTGAAAATATAAGTGAGGAAAACGTAAGATTAAATGCCCTCTAGAATGATAGCACCAACCATTTTGTTAATAGAGTGAAATCTATTTCAAGTCCTATCAGACAAGCTGCATTAACTGGTGGGCAGAATAGGAGTCTCACTTCTGTTTGTCAGGAATAACACATGTGAGGGCAGTTGTGGTTACAGCACCAGGAACATGTATAATATATATGTTTAACACTTGACTTGTAATTTTAATTTATTTTATATTCTGCGACAATCACTGACTGAAAATGTACAGATTAACTTCACAGAATGAAGTGATACTTTTTTTTAAAATTTTTTAGGATCTTGCATTTCAAAGTCATGTTGTGTTACATTAAGTAAAATATTTTTGTGCTAAATACACAGTATACTTTCTAAAACAGGTAAGAGCAAAATTTTCAAGTTAGTTACTATTATTTCTACTGACAATATGCTCTACTTTGAATTATTATTATTATTTTTAAATTTTATTTCCTTTGTATTTTTGGTGTCATCTTTTGCTAAGCAGAGCTTATTGGTTAAAAAATGAGCATAATCTAAAATTGCTTCTGTGCCACTGTTACTAGTATTTATTCAGTCTTTTAACCAAGAGTGTGCTGACCTCTTCATGTCTTAATGTGAGTGACAACACATAACTACAACACATAACTTAGGAAGGGATAGTAATTTCCGTACCTCTGAAATTAATATGTAGTGTCTTGCAAATATGTCGAAGCTTGCTCAACCTTATTTTCAGATATTAAAAAAGTAAGTATGCTATATGATTTATTGTATAGGTACCACTAGTGCTTATGTTTTTGGATGTGCTTCTTTAGGCTGGAAATAAGATCTCAATTTTATCTCAACTATTTGTGCACTGGAAATGGTAGAGTGAAAATGTTTCATGATACAAGCCCTTCAAATTTAGTTGAACCTATTGCTTGTCCTATACACTTAGTGCTATAATTATTTAAGAATACTTTTGTTTGATCATGTTGTACTTTGCTACCTGTCAGGTTCTGTTATCTGCTTTTTTTAAAAAAAATATTTTTTTATTTCTGATAAACTGAGATGAATTTGTCATTTTCTTCAATTTTATTGAGATGGAAGAAATTAGAATCGCAGAGTGTGTTGAGGCGGGAGCTAGTATTTTGGTAAAGAAGACTGATAATAGTAGGGTAGAAAGTGCCAGTGCAAGAAGTGACTCTGTGAAGAAGGAGATAAATAAGCCACTTTTGAAATACAAAAAAATGGGTTCTGTTTTCTTGCAAATAATTATATTCACACATTTGTGCTTCCCATGCAGAATTGGTGAGATAAGACAAGTAGAAATAAAGATCTTGCTAAGCAGTGAAAGACTGTATAACAAGGTAGTAGGAGGCACAGTGACAAAGTAGAGAAAATTGGGACATTTTATTCCTCTGGGCATTTACACTGAAGTGTTGATTCACCACCCCTGGATGTGTTTAAATGTCACATAGATAAGGTGCTTAGGGATGTGGTCTAACATTCAACTTAGTAGAGTTAGGTTAATGGTCGGACTTGATGATTTTGAAGGTCTTATCCAACCTAATGATTCTATGTAAGAGGTAGTAAAAGCCAATGTCCCTGACCTTCTTTGTCACTGCTGACCATGAGAATACACAGGCTGTTTCTGTTTGGCTATGTTTGTACAACATGGAGGACTTTTGATTGGTGTTGTCTTAAACATGTGCTGTCAGACTCGTGTAGACAAGCTGAGGCAGGCTTGTGTTACATTTTGCTGATCAAACAACTGTCTTTAGCGCATATGAAGTGAATTTAGAATGGAATATATATGAGGGCATACTTCAAAGAACAGACAGCGTAGGGATAAAGAGATGTTTGCTTTACTTTTGGGACTATTAACAAATAAGGAACAGATTAACTCAATAGAGCTCTAGTAGCACTAGCCTGTACAGTACACAATTAAATATTATTCAGTAGAGACTCTGTTTAGTAACAGGCAGATCTGCATTTCCTTATGCTTAAAAAAAATATATATTATAGCTCTATTATGTATTACATTGTGCTTATTTGTTTATATGTTGTACTGCATCTGTCTGGGACATTTGGCACCTATCAAACCATGAAACTAAAAGCCATTTAGTGCTTACAGCAACTTCTTTGACTGCATACTTTAAAGCTATTTATTTATTTATTTTGGTGGTGTTGTTTGTTTTGATTTGTTCTGGGTTTTATTAATTTGTGTATGAAATTATCACACAAAATGTGTCTGTCTGGATCGTGAAGAGCAATTTAAGTTTTAAAAACAGTAGCTGGACATTTGGTATGCCCATGCATATCAGAAGTATCCAGAAGTCTCCTTTAGCTGAAATAGAAATACCAGGTGTGGGATGGAGAAGGGAGACAACACACAGACAGAGAGATGCAGTTACAAGATTGACATGGTAAATGAAGAGTGAAGAAAATCAGTATATGATACTCAGGTGAGAGATATGCAAAACTGAAAAAGAGGAACAGATAGCTAGGCTAGGTAGGTTTACCTTTTCGAAAGCTTTCTTTTAGGATCTTTGTGTAGAAGAACAACTGTTAAAACACATCTAAATTTCTTAAAATTTTATTGATTCTGTAAGAAGTATCATTTACAATAATCTAGTGTCAGGTAGGTTGCTGTGAATCTTTGAAGGCAACTTTTGAGTTCCCATTAAAACAAATACCATGAACAAATGATTGGTATAGGCCTTAAGTTGATGCAGTGTGTACTTGATGCAACCTTTAGAAAAAGAATGGCTGAAGTTAATAGTGATGCAGAAACCTTAATCTAGAAGTAGGAGGATACTTCAGGAGTTTTATTGTTCTTATAAGCATAATTTCATTCATTGGCCATGGTTGAAAATATAAGAACAAAGTAACTGTGTTGGAGCATCAGATGTCTGTGAGCCCTGTACTAATGGACAGATACAGAACCAAGAGTGTAGAATTTAAGGTTTTGCTAAGTTTGAGTGTAGCAGGTTGTAAGTTTTCTGTTATTCTAGCCAATTCTAATTTGAACTAATAAAACTGTCATCTATTAAAGATGGAGAGTGTGAGAAAACTTGAACATAGCAGAGCGCTCTTTTCCACTCTGCTGTATAAACCACTTGATAGTTAACAATTATTTTCATACCTTCCTTTCTTCAAGCATGTACCTCTTTCACACTTTAGCATATTACCTTTGTAGGGGACTAAACCAATAATGCTTCAAAGAGGTCTGTACGTGGGACAAAGTCATATTTGAAACAACTTGTTCTCTCTTGTTATAATAAAAATGTCAGCAGTCTCACCTGAACATTTTTTAGAAAGATCGTGATGATGCCTTTGCAGTGCAATTGCTTTTTCCACAATATATGTGTATGTAATTTATTTACAGTGTGTTGGCAAATACATTATCTGCCTGCATTAATAAACTGTAGATGCCCATAAAGTATGAGGAATGAAATCTTGTAATTTCTATCTTGCTCAGAAGAGCTGTTAGTGGTATATGAATGTCTCTTAATCACTCCCTGCCTCACTTTGAAATCAGATTTTATAGGTAACAGTAGTTGGAAAATACCTTTTCTCATTTTTTTTAATATTTTTTTTATATGATTAATCTTTTCATTTCTCTTATATAACTGCAGAGAAGTAATCATTAAGGATGTATGTTTGTAATCTTTTTCATGAATGGAAGTTCAGAAAAGCCAATTTCTTTCATTCACTTACTTGTCAAAAGTGTCTGTCTTTAATTTGGGGTTTTGTGATTTTAACATTCAGCCCCATATACTTGTTATGCATGTGCATGCTGTGTTTATGATTCAATTATTTCATTTCTTGTCCTTGTGAAGGAAATATTGTTCCTAACAATTAACTCGGGCTTATCAGTAGGCTTTTACCATAACAACCACACTCAAGGGATTTCATGCTGCTGAAGATGATTAAAGATACTCTGTAGCTTACTATATTGATCTGAAGTTTCATTTTTATTGGTTGATTTTTCTCATGTGAAATATACCAGCTGACAGCACCAACACTCAGTGTTTACTGAATAACTGAAATGCTAAAAGACTCCTTGTTATTGTGTGTTCAATCATAATGTCCTTAGGCACTATATACTTGAGTCTATTTGGGGGGTAAACAGCTCTATGCATGCCTGTAATTTTCTTGGTGTATGTATTTATCTTGGTGCAGTCATTTAAAAAAATCCACGTCTTCTACACATTCAATTAGTTGCTAAAAGTCAAATAAGGTTGGAAGTTTTTGTGTGTCCATATATTCCATGGGTCTTTATTTTTGCCTAAAAATCTTGTCTGAGGAGAAAGAGATGTTCCAAAGATCCTCACCATACAGACAGTTTTCACCACAGTTTTCATACATGTGTACTTATAAAATTTATCTAGAATTTAGGTCAAGACAAATAGTTCAATTCTGTCTTTGTATTGTGGCTTAAAATAGTTGCTGGTGAATGTTGCAAAAATATTTTTTAAGACAGTGTATTATTGACTACAGAGGGGGAAGACCAACGTAAGGGTAATGTGGCTTGTTGGCATTATATCAAATAATTTCTACCTTATTAACATAGCTCTAATACTTTTTGTGACTGTAGGCAGAATATGCATTAACATAATTTTGGGGTGTGTGTAGTTTTTTCATTATTTTTTTGCTGTTGTTGTTGTTGCTTGGTTTGGTTATTTTTAACATTTTAAATTCCCAGCCATACTTGAGTCATGGTTATAATTTTGGCTTCCAAGAATGGCCTCACTATTGCTACCTGCAAAGTATTTCCTACCTGTTACTGGTGGTACTGTAAATCTTTTGTAAGATATTGATAGTAATAGTAGAATAATTTACTTCAAATCTTGACAAATATGAATGAGCTGTGCTTTTCTGATGGCATTTATCAACTTGTCTCTGACTAGCTTATCAGGTGTCAGCCAAAATTTTCACTAATAGAATTATCCAGAGCAGTTCTCAGAAGTACTTGTGTTAAGTGCAGTAAATGTTTACCTTTTGTTTTCCTTGGGATATGATGTAAAACAAATTTTGTAGCTTCTAGTGAACTTGATAACTACAGGATTTGTCCATTGCATTTGCTCTCTGAGTGGCACCTCATGTTTCTTACTGTAGAGCAGCTGAATAAAAGTTAAGAAACCTCAGTCTAAAAATATTTTGATTCTTTGTGGTAGTAAAAATTGATATTTTATCTTTTACTTTGTATTCATATTAGATTGAAATATCAGTGTTAACCAACTAAAATGAAATTCTGTATCTGGTTCAAGATCAGCTTGGAGTCCCCTGGGTGCCCAGGTTATGCTGAAGTCAAATATTCCACCAAATTTATCCTGAGGTTAAAAAACATTTTACAGATTTCACTATGTGAACAGAACTTTATACAAAGCTCCAAGTATTTTCTGTCCAGAAGATTTCTTATCCACCCTCAAGTAATAATCATGGCTCCTTTTTCCCTACAAATGAGCTGGAGGCAGGAAATTCAGATCCAGATTCAGATTTTCAGGAACTTTATCTCAGGGATACAGGTGAAGTGGACCTAAACAAGAGAGTCCAGGCAAGAATCTGTCTTTGCTTCTGAGTATTTGTATCTGACATGCATCATAGTGTGTAGTTTCAAGCCTGTGTTTTTGAAACTTGAATGAATGAAATCAAGTCCATTAAATAGTTCATTTATATAATATCTTAATTTTCAGAAGATGAGTATCATTGTTCGATGAGTGAGACTTCTCTGGAAGTGTAATGTGATTTCCTGGTCAAACTACTTTTCTAGACAAAAGCTACCAGGATCATAGTATCAGAGAACATATCAGTAAGAACTGTTGAAATATCTCTGTATTATGTTACTTGAGAAGTTGATTTTTTTTTTTTTTTGTACCTTAGCACCAAAAAAAATGCTGTATACTAATTAAGTTTTGAGAGTGTGGGGTTTAAAAAAAATAGGACTATATTGTTTGGTTTTTCATGAATGAGCCCTGTACTAATGTTTGTGTTTAGGAAACTGCTGTTGTGTTCTTTCCATACAACTTACAAACAAGTCATCCATTTGTTGATACTCTATGTTTTGCCCTCTGCTCATTCCTGTTGAATAAGGTCCGTGACTGCCATTTTAAAGCGTGCTTGTATCTACATGAAATCATATACATAGAAAAATATAGTGTGTGATTATTTATAGAAACACTGAGGCTATAGCAGCTGTGATTTTTACAGATTTCCAATCCTAAATTTGGTAAACAAAACCACACAGAGATGCAAACCTAGTAGATATGGGAAAATGGAGACTGGCAAAAACCAAAGCTCTTCAACTATTGATTGATGGTCCATTAAGAAACTACACCTAGCACTTTGGAGAGGGCTAGTCTGGACTTTCTAAATGATGAGGCAGGAAACATGAAGATTTTGAGTATTTGAGGGAGGCCTGTAAGAGTGAAAAAATTAGGAAGAGATGTCTAGGGGGAGGGATCTGGGCAAAAGCAAGGTGATGCTAGGGCATACAGAGGAAGGGATATTAAAAGGGCTAGTTGTGTGTAAATGCCCACTCCATATGCTTGCCTGACATCCCTGTGCCTGATCACTGCAGCTTAACTTCCTATTAAATACTTTCTTAACTGTCTTTTATGTAATCTTGCTCTCTACCCTGTGGATGAGTGCTGTAAGGAATGAGTGCTAGCAAATGGGGGTGCTAGAGGGAGTGAATTTGGAGCCAGCAACTGGAATCAGACCTCAGGTGAAGCAGCCCCCATGTCTATGGTGCTGCTAGCAACTGGAGCATGTAAGAGTATCTCCATCAGTAGCTGCAGGGGCCATGGATCTTAGAAGGATTGACAGCTACTGGATGGATTTGGATGAGTGAAACTGAGCCAGCAACTGGAATCAGACTGTGAGAAGGGACACTCGTCTATACCAGCAACTGGAGCAAGCAAGAGTTTCAGTGTCAACTGTTGGTACAGGACCATGGGTCATGGGTCCTGTGTGTCTCAGGTGCAAGCTGTGGCAGTCTGGGGTGAGCGAAATGAAGTGAGGGTGTTAGCATGAGGAGCTGGAGTGGGAACTGTGGCTTGTAGGCCTGTGTCCCTAAGCACCAACTGCTACGGGGGACTGGAGTTTATATTTTCCCCCTAAGCTGGGATACATGGGCACAAGTGTGTAATTTGCAAGCTACAAACTGGACTAGTTGGCAAGTGGGAGACTTGGGTATTAGACAGGAAGAGGGCCTGTGCTGGAGGCTGAAGGAACTGAAAGTTTTTGTATGCTTGTGAGTTGAGAGAGTTTCACTAACAAACTTTAATTCTGGTCCTAAAAATAAAATACTTTTTTTCTATGCTGGGAGTCTTCAAAAACTGGAACAGGTTGTCCGGAAAGACTGTGGAGTCTCTGCCTCAGGAGATGGTAGAAACTTGACTGCATATGGTCCTCAGTACCCCGCTACTGTTGACTCTGCTTTGAGAACAAGGGTACAACTGGGTCACTTCCAACTCAACATCATTTGATGTGATATTTTTAAAATGCAAAGGATGTAAGTGATTTTTAAATAGAAATAAAATTTTATAAACTTCTCTGCTGAAAACTTATCAAGGTTTAGCTCTAATTTGGTAGTGAATGTGATGGCTGGTCTTTGATTGAACAGATACTACAGACTTTGTATGCGCGTCCTATGAAGTGATTTGCAAGTAAGCTAGCACTGCTAACATCTTATCTGGGATAGAAGCAGTGGGAAATACAATGGTGCTGGGTTTTCTATGGAAATCAATTTAATTACAAAATTAAGTGCATTTTCTTTTGGCAGAGTCCACCATCTAATTTACGAAAACACCAAAGCAAATTAACATGTCTTTATCAGGCTTTGTAATATCAATATCAGTTGGGTAGACACTGAGAAATATTTGCCTCTTTATGGGAAATCATGCTATTCCCATTAATTGTAGTTGTTCCCAATTATAATTCCAGTGTAATGAGAGCACTGAGAAGGGACTGAATTATCTGTCACTTTTTTTTTTTAAACACTGTTACTGCTTGCAGATTTGTAGGTATCTCCTACTGAAGTAGCATTAACTGCAAGATATCTGTAAAATCACTGTGCAGGGGAAACTGCCATGCAGCTGTTTGTTGGTGGTTTGAAATTTTTTTTTTTTGAGGGTATCTATGATGGATATGATTCATTTATGCCCTTTCACTATCCTGTCCCTGACAGTTTTTGTCTATTCCACTTTCTATAGTCTGTCTGGAGTAATATGTGTAAATGCTTGACATTAGATGAACAGCAGTTGAACATACTTCAATTTGATCATTTTATTTATATGCCATCTTTTCTACTTCATTGTGTCCTTTTTCATATATTTTTATATGAAGGCTGTTAAAATATCTGCTGTGCTTTTTGGTTTTCAAATCCTGTTTGAAAGATTTCTGTTGGAATTTTTCCTGCAACTGATGTGTTTTCTCTTTTAAACTAACAGATGTGGGTGATTGCTGAGTATATAGTGAGGTTTTTGTTTTAAAGAATTGCCAAAAATACCAGACAGCTCAGTTCTGAAATAAATTTTCATCAAGTCATAATTAGGAATTTAACAGGTAGTTAAGTTTAAAAATACATGACAGTAATTCATGGTTCTCAGATTTTTTTTTTATCTAAATAGGTCTGTAATTCATATTAGCAGACGCTTTTTCAAAAAGTTTTATTGATGGAAAGCATGGTAAACAGGGATGTGCATATACATAGTGCAATATGAGCATAGATACTGCTATGGACTAAGAAGTGGAAGACTTAACTGGATTTCAAAGGCATTATATCCTCATATTAAGCATATGTGAGAATAATTTGTAGGTGCTATAGTCCACTTCAAAAGGTCCTTTTAATTCTGCAGTTTAACATTGGGGGAAGTACTTGTGGGTGACAGTAAATGGTGTGTATATAGCATCTAGGTCTGAAGAATGGAATGTGCCATTGAAATTAATTACTTGTAAATTTTAAAAGCTTTGCCCAGAATTTAATTTTTTTTTTTTTGCTTGGTTATATATACTACCATATATATGGTGGCATTATGTGCCATTCTGACATCCAATCAATAAGGATATTATCAGAGAAGTTTAATTAATTGTTTAAAGAGGCTCACTGTATATAAAAGCTCTTGAATGTTCTCTATGTCCATTAATATATCTGTATATTGACTGAACATACCCATATATGCCTGTACCTTAATAATATATTTGTATTCACTGGTATACAATAACAGCAGGCATTGTAGTTCCTTTAGAATTGTTCCTCTGTATAATTTGATCCACACCGTCTACATGTAAACATTTGAAACTGATTCATACCTATTGCATTCATGAATATATTGCTATATATTCACAGTGGTATTTTTGTTTTGTTTATAGGAAGCTTGGGGAAGAAGCCTAGGATTTAGCCTAAATCACTGCTTTCATGACTGAAACCTCCTTTAAAATGTGTCATTGTTTTTCCTCAGATATAAAATAGTTATGGTTAAAAAGACAGACATTAAGTATTTCTAGAGGCTGTGGTCCAGTACATTTCTGCTTCTTGCGTCATTCTTGATGTCATTCCATTTTTGGATCCTGGTTTTTTAACTTCTTGCTCCTAAAAACTGGATAAGTAGTATTTAACTATTGACTATTCAAAGACTTGCTCTGGCTCTGAGAGCTGCTGCAAAGACCTGAGTCTTGCAAACACTCTGTCTTTTTTCTGTGGTTCTGCTACCTACACCTGACAGGGACAGGACTTAAATTCAGGTAACTGTGACACTTTAAAATATTTTCTCAGAATTCTATTAAAGAAAATAAATTAAAAAGGTTTCCACTATTTTCATGTAGAAAGCAGATAGTCTGTAACTTCCTATCCTGATTGAAAAAACGTCTGCTTTGTTTCATGTTTTTGTAGAACCCTTTCCAATTTGTTTTGAGATCCTGAAATTTAAGATAGATAATAGTTTGTCTCACTGTAGGTCCCTAAATTTGAAAGCTGTACCATAAGTATCCTTTTTGCTAAGAGTTAGCATGGACCATGTATAAAACCCTGAATGGTACTGGGTACTTAAATATCCACATGATTTTTGCCTCAAAGCCACCGTTTCTAAGTTTCTTAGCAAAAACCTATAGTCCAAAAGGGAAATCTTACATTCTTTTACAAACTGTGATAGCAAATAAACTGTCAACGGTAAGTATCTCAGATGTGTAGAGATAACAGTTCTCTTGTATACAGAATACATGATTTAAAGAATATGCCAAATGGTGTGCACACTCATTTGAAATAGATATGACCAATATGTCTGTCGCTATTGGTATTTTTACTAATCTGGTAGTGGTCATGCACTAAGATTCCAAAAGGCTGACAGCTTCTATTTGGACTCCTTCTTGCTGTCAGGTGCCAAGTTTTAAAAATTGGTTCATCTGTAGTGGAGACAAGGCACTATTTCATTAATATTTCTGATCATCTGTTAAACAGTAGAAGTTTTTAAGTTAAACCCTGCAGGTTGA
This sequence comes from Chloroceryle amazona, assembly GCA_027560015.1. Lineage (NCBI taxonomy): Eukaryota > Metazoa > Chordata > Aves > Coraciiformes > Cerylidae > Chloroceryle > Chloroceryle amazona. Next base: position 35,261 of record JANHFX010002119.1, read on the forward strand.
GTTTATTATCCCAAAAATTTTCTCTTATATTTGCAACTCCAGTTACCAGTTAGTTGCTGAAAATAAATTGGTTCTTATGGATGTCCTATGTTTTATTTTTCTATTGCTAACTGGTTGGTCTGGTTGAACCAGATGTAAAAGAAATGGAGGAAACAAAATATAAGCATATATGTATATATGCAATAATATTTCTTTCATTCATTTCTCCCTTCAAAAGGATACTCCATTAAAATGAACTATACTAACTTTCTTTCCTAATAGATCTTGCCATTTCTTCACTGGACATCAGGAAGAAGTTCTTTACATTGAGGGTGGTAGAGGAGTGGAATAGGCTACCCAGGGAGGTGGTTGAGGCCCCATCCCTGGAGATATTTAAGCTGAGGCTGGTCAAGGCTCTGAGTAGCCTGGTCTAGTTGAGGGTGTCCCTGCTCACTGTAGGGGGGCTAGACTGGATGACCTTCAGAGCTCCCTTCCAGCCCTAGCCATTCTATGATTCATTTGCTCATATAATACTGTGGCAGAGGTCACATATGTCAGGGTTGCAAAACCTGCAAATACTGACACCACAATTCATAGAATCGTAGAGTGGTTTGGGTTGAAAGGGTCCTTTAAAAATCATGCAGTCCAACCCCCCTGGACAGGGACATTTTTCACTAGATGAGGTGGTTCAGAGCCCCATCCAACCTGATTTTGAACAGTTCCAATGATGGGGTATACAAAGCTTCTCTGGACAATATATTCCAATGTATTACCACCCTCATCCTAAAAAAAATTCTTTGTGTCCAATTTAAATATGCCCTTGTTCAGTTTAAAACTGTTGAGTCTTGTCCTGACACTACAGGGTCTTATCCAAAGTATTTTTCCTTTAAATATTAAAAGGCTGCAATAAGGCCTCCCCGAAGCCTTCTCCAGGCTGAACAAACTCAATTGTCTCAATTTTTCCTCATAGGAGAGGTGTTCCAGCCATCTAACAATTCCCATGGCCCTCCTTGGGACCCACTCTTACCAGGTCCATTCAACAGGTAATGGAAATACCTATCCAGGATATGCCTTTCTTGGCTAATTCCACTTCCTTGGTCCACATGAAATATATCTTGATGCTTTTAGTGAATCTGCCATTCTGAGAATTGTGTGTACTTAAAGGCACTTCATTTCTTAAAGCAAGACAGGACTTTGCCTCATGGGAGAGGACATCTTTATTTTGCCACTGATTTGCATCAAGGGAAAAAACCCTGCATAGATAGTTCACCCTGACTGTATTAATAAGGCTTCTTTTATTCCTGTTTTACAGTTTGAAATCATAGGAGTGATTTTAAAGGATGTTTAGTACTCAGCTTTTATGAGACCTAATGAATAAATATTTTGAATGTTACTTTTGGTCTTGCTGTTTGGTGTGGTTGTTTCTTTGTTGTCGCTATCTCATGTTATCTAATTTCTATGAAGAACTGGGTGAGGGGATACATGGTGAAAGCTGTGATACAAAGGAGATCAAACCTAAAACGGCAAGTCGACAACCTGGAAGTTGTATTGAAAAAGAAACAAAATAGTCAGTACTGAAATACTTAACTTTCCAAAGCAATTTTTCAATCAGATATTTTTTTTTATATGAAAAGGACTGACTACATTTTATTGCTGTGTAATGATTTGCTTATTTTGCCTTGCTGATGACCTGATATAAGATATGGAAGTATGTTCCAGAGTTGAGATCAGGCTTTGATCCAACCACTGCTGAACAAATAAACTGACAACGGAAACCCCAACTCTATTTTTAAAATCTTCTGAGAACTGTCAGATGGTGGTGCGTGAATTTCCATCAAATAACTCTGCTGTCATCGTAAGTATCCATTTGCAGTGAACATGTTGTGTTTAGTGGGGAGAAATTAATATACTTACTGGGGGAAGAAAGGCTTCGGTATGTTACTACCAAACAAATAAAGGCTCTTCATTTATAAAAACATGTTAAAAATAAGTGATAATAAATAATGCAAACAAAGCTTCCATCACCAGTTATTTAAGTTCTGCTCTGAATATTGATTTACTTCAGTTGGTTGTGGGGTTTGTGATGATTTACAACATGACAGTTGTCTCTTAGCACACTTTTGTTTTAGAAATTAACACATAGTGCTTGCCAGAAGATATATTTATAGACATTTAAAGCAAAGGAAAGCCTAAGATTATATACTCATGTGACCTCTTCCTAATTGAATTGCATGACTGATGTCTGTATTTTGAGACCAAAATATTTGTGTAGTATGCACTTCTGTGTGGAGGTCCTAAAATAAACTTTATTGATCTGCAGGAGGGTTGTATAAACTTTTTAAATTACAGGAATGAAAAACCTACTCAAATCTTTTATGAACCTTTATTGGTTCATAAGCTTTCTCTGATACAACACTTTTCTTTGGTGATTGGATACATGCTTTATTAAACAGTATTCCTTATATTAATGTAGAAAGTAAATTAGAATTTCTTGAAGAATTGGATCTTCAGTTGCTCTAAGTGTAGGGAAATAAGTGCTTTTGAGAGATGTACAGAATAATACATTACTTTTGGCAGAATGTAACTTCTGTAAGACAAAATCCATCACATACAGTAGTTTTGTGCCTGTCAAATTTTTCAAGTAACCTGCTCTTTCAATAAAAGTATTGAAAACGTCAATAATCAGTTGCATACTAAATACTGTATGTCAATATCAGTCATAACATTACAATAAATGTTTTTGCTTATTAAGAATGGAATTGCCCTTTGCACAACAAATAAACATATAGCTAAATAAATACAGCAGAGTTTTTGGAAGTTTCCCCCAAGGAATATTTTGTTGAGAGTCTTACCTTGGGGTGGTCTAGCAGAGGAAAAGTGGTATGGCCATGCAGTAAGAGTTCTGATGCAGATATTTATTTGCTCTCAATCTCACTTCTGCATGGATATGTGATACAAAATTACCAAATTATTGTTATTAATGACAGAAAAATTACACTGTTTCCTCAGTACAGAAACCTAAACAAAATTAATTGTTTTAGCTAGATGGCATGCAAATTAAGTTATTTTTCTGGCTTATAGCCTTAAAAACAAAACAACAACCAAAAAAAAAAACCCACAAAAAAACAAAACCAAAAAGCAATCCAAATAAAATTTAATTGAAGACGCTTTTAATTTTTATGAATGAATTCATTAGGAAGCTTAAATAGTTAGGAAAGTGCTGTCTTGCTAAATAAAAATTGAACTGGCAGAATTTTCCATGTTCTTCATTTGAAGTAGAAAAGCAGCAGCAGAAATAAAAAGACCTCCCGTAACGGTTTCCTGACTAGGTTTATGCAAATTAATTTTTCACAACGTACAAGAAAGAAATTAAACAATTGTTGACTTACCAGGTGTTGCCATAATAATCAATGAAGCAAGAAATACTAATAGTAACGTATGAGGTTATAAGTTTGAAAAGTTTTGCTCTTTATAAATGTGAAAGAAGTGGAATCACAAGTGGTGTTCCCTAGGGCTTAGTGCTGGGGCTGGTCTTGTGTAACATCTTTATCAATTATTTTGATGAGGGGATTGATCGTACTCTCAGTAAGTTTGTAGACAACGTGAAATTAAGAAGTGTTGATCTGCTTAAGGGTAGGAAGGCACTATGGACAGCTTGGATCAATGGGTTGAGGACTGTTGTGTGAGGTTTAATAAGACCAAATGCTGGGTCCTGCACTTTGGTCACAACAGCCCCAGGCAACACTACAGGCTTGGGGCTGAGTGGCTGGAAAGCTGTCTGGCAGAAAAGGACCTGGGTGTGTTGATTGACAGCTGGCTGAACATGAGCCAACAGTGTGCCCAAAAGCATCCTGGCCTGTATCAGAAATGGTGTGGCCAGCAGGAGGAAGTGATTGTGCCCCTGTACTTGACACTGGTGAGACAGTAGATTTATTTAAATTTATTTAAAATTACTTTAAAATTACTGTTCCTCTGTATTCGTGAGTAGATTGTAAGTAGTACAAGATGGATCTTGTGGTTAACTTTATGTAATTTTTGCTGATGCTACTGGTGGAAACCAGCTTCAGTAATTGACTCTTAGAATGCGTGTACTTTTTGAGGAAAAATAACAAAGGTAGGCTTTTGTGTGAGGCCTAGTGATATGCAAATGTATTATTTTTCCGTGTGCATAATAAAACAAAATATTTTGATCGACCTGAAATTACTCTCCCTCTCCCCCACTCCATTTTCTTACTGAAGCAAAACCTTGAAAGATACAGAGAACTTGGGTAACAACTGTTGCATACTAGAGTTTTGGTCTGAAGAGGTGTAACGTGTGGTGGAGAGAGATATGTGAATCTGTAACAATTCCTTGATCTGATCAGAACTTTGAAGAGCACTTTTTTATTAAATTGAGCTATTTGATCTAAATCAGCCCTTGTCTAGCATGTTGTTGGACCATTACTTACGAGAGGTCCTTTGATTCTATGCATTCTGAAAATGTTTTATTAAAAAACAAAACAAACGTACCTACCAAAACTAAAAGGACTAGAAAAAAATAAGCTTTTAAACAAGGAAACGTCAGATAAGAAACGTCACAATTAAAACACAAAATTTAAAGCATTTAAGTTTGTTACATTACTAGCTGACAAACTGGATCTCAAGGAAGTTGTTTGGGGTTTTTATGGTTGCTTTCCTTTTTCTTTGCTTTTGGTTATTGCATGAGTCTCCACATCTGCTTGGGTATGCAGGCTTCTCCCGTTCTACTAAAAAAGGTATATTGAAGTAAGTGGATGGAATTCTGTAAAAGAGAAGTTAGGAGCAAGATTAAATAGTGCTGAAACCTCATGAATTTAAAAACTAAGGGAAGAAGAAAAGTAGTTTACTGGGAAAAAAAAATTTGGAATGCAAGAATTTTTGAGAAAAGACTCAAGAAAACAAGACACCGCTGAGATATGGTTTGCAATTCATTATAGGACAACAGCTCTATAAAACTAATTTCTATTAGCATCTTCAGGCCAGAAAAGCAATTTCAGATCTCAGATAGAATGATCTTGCTTCAGTAAATACAATATCATACTGAGTCATCTTAATAATGAGTCATTGTTTTATTTGCTGACTATACAGATTCCACTAATTCCTTATGCTCAGTCCACCTGCACCTGAATGTTAAACTCTTTAAAACTCTGCTCTAAAACATTCTGAAATACGCTATTATTGCCACTATTTAGGAACTCTGTTATAAAGTCATGCATCCCATGTAGCAGTTTTTGAGTCTGTTAAATGGTGTAACCCAAATGAAAGGGTACATTGGAAATTTAGGGGTATAATGTAAAATATTTATGTTGAATGCTGCATATGCTCCTTACTTAAGACATCGGGTTTTGTATTTTGGTGTTATGTCGTGATTGATAAAGACTTTGCGATGCTAGTGTAAATTTTAAAAAGAAATTCTTATTTTTTGAATTCTAGAAAATTAATATATTCATGTCATTATGGTAGAAACTCATCTTTTTATGCATATGGATTTGAAAAGAAATAATTCATTGATTTAAGTTATTCTCATTTTAAGTAAGTTTTTAATGTATGTTGTCTGAAGGTGTAATCATATTTTTTTAGATTATTAAACTATGGATTATGATAGTCTCTGTGGAATGATGACTACTTGAATGTAGTGGGGAGAATAAATAGCATTTCAGCTATATATAAATAATATAATCCATTGCATGCTAAGTGGCAAATCTCAATTTTATTCTAAACCTTGGTGTATATAAATTGTTTCAGAATTTTATTTTTTTAAAGTCTCTGAAACACGTATGTTCAAAGATTGCTACAGGAACCAGATAATAAAAAAAAGTTTCAAATATATATATTTTGTTTATCTTGTATCTAGTCTGAGTTCCTCTCTCACCCCCTGCAATAGATATGCTTCTGAAACCAATTTTTAACAATTTTTGAACAGAGGAATGAGTGCTTAATTGTATTGTTTATATTTTGCAATTCATTGCATTAAAGTTTAAAGAACAGAAATGTTTTCACTAATGAGTTTGAAAGCTGAGAATTTCAGAGAGCATTTTACAGAAATGGAAGCAGAAGCAGCAGGGGAAAAAGATAATGAATTTTTTAGCATTAATTAGCTAATTCTGCCTACTTGACTATACATCCTAGAACTGTTTATAAAAATTGCTTGAATACCCAGTCTGTACTGTTAAAAATGTTACTGGTCATTGTGCAAAGCTAGATAAAGTTTTCTTTTCTGTCTCTGTTGCTTTCAGTGTCTAACTGTCTGAAATATAATAGCTGTCCATTTTAGTAGTAGTAAGTAGGCAGTGAAGTGTCCCCTAAAAGAAAGCCATATAACTTTCACACATTTGCAAAATCACAAGTGAAAAACCTTCTTTGGAATTCCCATTTTAAAGGGTGTGTTGCTTTACTCCTTTGATGAAAATCACTCCAGCTTTTATTTCAAGTGCCAGTAGCTGTGCTATTCTCATAGTATTGCAGTTGCGTAAGGGGACTGGAAAAAGCTGTGCTGCTTTTAGAACATAATTGTTCAAGTGATCTCTGAGTTCACTACAGGCAGTGGTTATGTATCTGCTGTGACAAGAATAATTGACACCAGTATAACTTCAGAGATGAATGGGACACTTGAGATATACTATCACTCTTGTTTTATCAGCTTCCACCCCCTTCAAAACTTGTAAAGTAGTGTCTTTTGGTGAACTGTTACATAGCTGTACTAAAAAAAATTTCTTATTCACTCTAGTCTGCAAGTGGTTTTTTTGGGTAGTGGACAAGTTTTGGAAAATAAAATGATTTTTAATCCTGTATATACCTTTGGCACATTTGAACACTAAAAATTATCTTGGCTCTTGTATCAGCTTTAGTATCACATGTTAAGAGGTGAACAAGTGCTTGGCACTTTAGAACTCTGTCTTTGGCACTGCATTATGTAACACTGTGTAAAAGAGCTTTTAGAATAATTAGGGTCACTAAACAATAGGGCTGGTTCATGTCACTTTTCCAGAGTGTTCTTATTCTTGGACACTCTGAGGAGCGAGTTAATATGACTTACTAGAATCATGACTTGAAAAATGCGTCTTGGAGCGTTGGTTGTACTCAGATGTTTCTAAAGTAAATGAGACCTTAGAAGTTAAGACCATGCATTCAGAGGACATGTGTTGAAGGCTTACTGTGGTAACAAAAATATATTTGTTCATATTTTGGTTACTATTGTCTGTAAAATCACAGTAGCAGGCTTTTACTGTAAACATTAAACATGTTTTACTGAGTAAAACCAAATAGGAGTACTTAAAGTTTTTTATGGCAACATAGCAAGCCACTGCTAAAACAACAGAAGGATTCAGCTCTTGTGAAAGTCTTGAAGACAGTATGTTGTCTTTGTCACTTGGATGGAATCATGAATATATATATTTCTATACATAAACATCTGTTTGCATACACATCAAAAGAATCTCTGCATATGTACACGATATCAGTTATTGGAGTATAATGTGTTAATTTACAAGAGATTCCATGTTCCAGGATTTCTTAGCATTATAGTGTATATTTAACTTCTAAATACTTACTTTTTTGGTCATACCTTGTTTTGTGACAGGATGACGAAGTAGTACTTCAGTGTGTTGCCAGCATTCACAAAGAACAAAGGAAGTTTTGCTTGGCAGCTGAGGGACTTGGGAATCGGCTGTGCTTTTTGGAACCAACATCAGAAGCTAAAGTAAGAAATTGATACTCTCAACTGGTGTAACTGATCAGTGAATGTTAAACTACGTATTATCCACAAATAATTTAATTATGATTTCTTTAATGTGATACTCGATGCGCCTTTTGTATGCTTTTCTCTCTGTGACTGCACTATGAGATATCTTAGAGATTCTAAATGTATTTTGAGGAGTGCCAGTTAACAGACAAAAGTCACTTTTTAACTACAGTAACTGAAATACTTCATATTTTCAAGATAGAGTCTTCAGTCTGTTACTAAGAAAAGTAGAAGATAGAAGTACCTAAAAGAAAAGGAATATTTCTTAAACAAACAAAAAAAGTTCTGAAAAACATAAAAAGCAACATAACATAAAGAGGGATTTCTATGGTTGACCATTAGCTGTTTTGGTAATTTTTGTGACGTGATGAAGTGAATAACAATTATGAGATACTTCTATTCAGATTTTACTACAAATCCATAAGCAACTTGCATGTTACTTCTTTACAATTACATGTTACTTCTTCACAATTTATTAGTAAAAACTATTTCAGTGTTGACTAGCTAATAATTTATATTATGGTGACTGGAGTTAAAATGCACTTTTTAAAAGCACTTTTGTATTAAGTGGTATGAAATTGTATTCTTCCAGTCTGCATGGTTCCTTTCTGAATTATCAGAAGATGGTTGCCTAAATAATGTCTGATATTTAAAATGTAAGGGGGAAAATCTAATTAACTAGAAGTAAAAAATTGTATTTTTTTATACTAAAGAAATAGCAGAATAATTGAACTATGTGATGTAGTTATATTACTTCATTGCTGTTTTCCTTGTTTTTAAAATGATACTTTAAAAAGTTTATATATTTCAAAGTTGATAGTCCAGTTCAGCAAGGCTACCTTCTACCAATTCCTAAGAAAAACATACCTCAAAAGTAATTGCAATATATTAGCAACTCTTTTAGTAGCAAAATTGTCAAGTAAACTTAAATGCCTGGAGGGAATTATAACAAATTAAGGTAAGATTTCTATCCTAATGACAGCATGTAATGGTTTAGAGGTCTGGTAAAAGTAAACCTAGTAAATTGGTAACCTGTACCACCTTATGTCAGTGTTTTTTACACTGTAGATCAGAAGATGTTGACAAATATTTGGTTAGCAAGCATATCATGTGCAAGATTTCAATGTAATGATACTGCCTGAAGGATTTCAGACTACTGAATACAGAAAAATGAGGTATATTCAGTGTTATGGGTCTGTTCATGGAAAAGTGGTAAATCTACATGACCGACCTGTTTGGAAACAGTAGTCAGAAACTGTCTCAGAAATAAACATTTTCTCCTTATAAAAACAGCAGCTGTCAGGGTAGAACTCTCAGTTGTTTTTTCAGATTTGCTTTACAAATTTCTGTAGGTTTCCTATATCAAATCCAGCTGTTTGTTTATCTTCCTGTATACATGGACAAGACTGTGTAGAAGTGTGCTGGAAGAACTAAAAATCTCATTGACTTTGAAGAACTATATATTCCAGATTCCTCCTTTCTTAATTATATATCTTAACAGTCTACTTATTCTTCTACTCAAATTCACTTACAGTAATGCTTGCTCAGCATATCTTTAAATGCCTGTAAAATGAAATACTTTATTCTCCACTTGATTTTTTCTTATTTTCTTTTTTTTTCTTATTACTTTACAGCAGATTTCTAAAACCTTATCCAAGTACCTGAATAGATTTTGTGTTTCATTTCAACATAAAGATTCCTGACATTAATATTTCCCCATCTTCTACCTGCAGATCTCCTATTTCACTGAACATCCCTTATTGGCACTGTTCTGTACTTGGGGGCTTATATTACAATACAGTGATGCTTGAAGTTGGAGAATAAAAGCATAGATCAGCAGATGGTTGAGATTTTATTAAACCCTTTTCAGCTGTGTAATTAAGAGTGTAAAATGGACTCCCATGCATAAATTTTTGAATATCAAACTTATGAAACAGTTTCATTTGCAGACAGACCAGAAAACAAGCGAACCTTAACAGATGCAATAGTTAATTTATTTTTTTTTATTACTATTTTTAAAAGGAAGTAATCTAGATAAACTGAGGGGGTCAGTTGCTATTTAGGTCATGCACCATCCACATAAATCACCTTTCATTGGTATTTCTCAGGTCAGTGAAATTTAAGTGAAATTTAAAAAATAATTTGTTGCCATCCAACCACAGAGGGATTAGCTGCTCAAAGTCATGGGTGGAAAAATCAGTCATTTCATTCAGTGTCAATATTCTTAAATAAATCTGAATGCTCCATAGTCTATGAAAAACAAAAAGAAGTGAAAAATGAATTACATTCATTCAAGGTGTACATCTTATAAAGTTGTGACTAGCATTACATTGTTTTATAGTATTTTTTTCATTAATACAGCCCTAAAGAAAGGGGTGCAACAATTCTCAAATCATAATGAAGCCTTATGTGACACAAGACCAGTATACAGTGAAACAGAAGTTCTTTTGTTTATTTCTTTAGAATTTCCTGTCACATATTTATATATATTGATGATTCCCTTTGAGACTTTTTTCCCAGACACATCTTACCTTGACATATCAATGTCAATACATTGAAAGAAAAAGTCTGCTGTTCTTGAAGTAAATGTAAGCTTCATGTTTCAAAACCAGAAAACATATTGATCCATCAATTGAGAAAACCTCCTGAAGTGTTTAATATTATATTATTATAAAATTATGTCTTAGCCATTTAGCAACAGCTACAAATATCTTCAAAGCATCAATCTTATATGTCTATTAGGATCATACACCTCTTCTGTTTCATTAAGGACATTAGAGAAGAAGTGCAATACCTGTGGTCTAATTCTAAAAGACAGGAAAGTAATAACACGTAGAGGAAAACTTTTGACTTCTGAACCTGAAGATATTTCATTTTACTGTGAGGGATACAGCTCTAGGAAAAGTAAAGTTACTGCACTGACAAGTTATGAAGAATGGATTTATATTATTTTCATACAGGGAAATAGCATGTATCTCAAAAACAAATGAGTAAACATAAAATTTTAATTTTAAAATTAAAATGCATGTAAATTCCAACACACTTTTTGATCTCCTATTTCATCTACTCTGATCTGTTCTTACACTGTTTAATTTATTTTTACAGTATGTTCCTCCAGACCTTTGCATCTGTAATTTTGTCCTTGAACAGTCCCTATCTGTCAGAGCCCTTCAAGAAATGCTGGCCAGCACAACAGATAATGCTAGTGAAGGAGTAAGTAAATTGACATCAAAGATTATTTAATTTCTGAATATGAATTATGCTTATTTCTATGCACATTTCTATGCTTATTGTTTGCTCCATGGTTTTCTAGGAGAGGGACCTCATGTTATAGGAGATTTTTCAGTTTTCCTGGGACATTATTTCTCCACTACTATAACTGTATTCTTTCTCTTTAGTATTGAGGAGTAGGTGCAGTTTGTCTTCTGAAATATTTACAAAAACCAGAAATATCATCTTCAGAGGTCATTTATTACCGTTGGTCCATAACTGGATACTGAAAAGGGAATGAGAACCTAATGAAATTCAACAAGGATAAGTGTAGAGTCTGACACCTGGGGAGGAACACCATATACTGGTACAGGCTAGGGGTAGACCCACTGGAAAGCAGCTCCACAGAGAGGAACCTTGGTGTCCTGGTGGACAATAACTTATCCATGGAACAGCAATGTACCCTTGTGGCCAGGAAGGCCAGTGTTATCCTGGGGTGCATAAAGAGTCTAGTGTGTTGAGGGAGGTTGTCCTCCCCCTCTACTCTGCACTAGTGAGATCCCATTTGGGGTATTGTGTTCGGTTCTGTTCTCCCCAGTTCAAGAGGGACGGGGAAATAGTAGAGAGAGTCCAATGGAGAGCTACGTTATTTTTCCTTTTCCAGGTTTCAGTTTGTGTATATATACTTATTTTATTTATTTTTGTTTAATGCCTCTGAGAAGTTTATAAGAAAGGTAAGTAGTATCTTATTTAATGTAAAACTTTTTCATTTTTGTTTTGTTTTGTGGGTTGGGGTTTTTTTTGCTTGGTTTTGTTTGTTTGTGTTTTTTGGTTGGTTGGTTTGTTTTTGTTTTTTGTTTTTTTTTGTAAATGCTTTGTTTTACTTAATTATAATAAAAACTAGGTGACAATAAGAGTCTTTGACCCAGAACAATATTTTTTCTTGTGGCAGATATTTGTCTTTTGCTGTAGCTACTTGATTATTATGATTTTTGCCCAGCATGCATATGTCAGAATTTGCTTGAATACTTGCACTTGAGCTATAGTAGCTCTTCATGTTGTTACATAAATCTGATCATAGTCCATGCCTTGTATTGAAGTTCTGACCTTGTCTGTCATGTTCTGTAGGCAGCTCAAGGGGCTGGGCACAGAACCCTGCTGTACGGCCATGCTATACTACTTCGTCATTCGTTTAGTGAAATGGTAAGTAAAAGAGCACTTGCACAAAATGAGTAATATGAAACTCAAATGTCTTTTTTATTGGAATAAAATACACCTACATTTGGGACAATGTTCTTTCTAACCCCTCTTCTGCACTAGGTAAAAAAAATTGAATAGCTTATGGTGTCTCGATACAATGGAAGTCGTCCTTATATTTCAAACTCTTCAATCCATTTCACTCAGAAATGTAGCTGAAAAGCTCCTTTAGCCATGGATTATTTCTGTTCACTTAAGGAATCTGTTTTAATGATAATTTCATTAGCAAGTTGCTGCTATCACAAATGAGTTTGTTGTGACATGTTATTTTTTTCCATCATGTTCTATGCGATAAGACGTTCCTTTTAATATCCTGTAGTTCCCAGAGACTATGCCTACAGACATGTTATCTTCAGGCTACCTTGTATAATTTTTGTTTCACTACATTGTACAACTAGCAAATTTTAACTGGTTTAGATCTTTATTAGGGCCCATGCAAGTATGCTTAATAGGAGGTTGCAGAAATGAGAAGTCAAGAAAAAAATTTTCCCTCCATTTCCTATACTAGAAGACTCTACATTAGTCTCTAAACTTTGTTACTTATGTTTATGAACCATGTAAATTGTAGTTGCCTTGATATACTAGGATTGCAAGTATGATTGCTGCCTTTTGGTATTGTTGCTGTATTTTCAGAAGCAAACATTACAGTAATGCCGTAATAAGATGTTTGCATGTTTCTGTCTTATGAACTGTGTGAAGCTTTGGTAGGTAGGAGCTAAACAGAGAAATACCTGCAGAAGTGGAAAAGGATTTTGATCTAAAGTCAGGAAGAGCTGGTATACAAATAACATCATGCTTAACTAATAAAAAAAAAAAAGTACAAGCTGATAACGTTATGGAGTAATGTATTAATTTGGCATGTGTGTTGATTGGATACTGTTGTTTGGTTTGGTTTTGTTTTGTTTGTTTTTTATTTTCTAAAAAACTTCACTTTTTTGCAGTATTTGACATGTTTAACATCATCAAGATCCCAGACGGATAAACTTGCATTTGATGTGGGACTACGAGAAAATGCATCAGGTATGGCAAGTTATTTTCGAAGGAAAATGTCACACATTTCTGCTTTTACAAGAGGCATTGCAATTAACAGCACTGTAAGATCATGAATGACATGTTTATTGTTCATTAGAAATAACATAACTGAAAATAAATTATGACCATCAATACTGATTACTTTAGTAAATTAACTGGTTTTGTATAATAATGTGAGAGTAACTTGCAATTAATCTGAGCTACCACAATTGCGATAACACTGGCGATAATGGTCAAAGTAAAGATATTCCACTGAATAAATTTGCATCTGTTTTCCATTTCTGTGCTTTGGCACTTTCGATAGAATTAGGATACTGAAAAGCCATATATTGGTGCATTCACAATATACGTTGGTAATGTGCAAGAGGAGAAGTATGCAACATGTAATGCAGGAAAACAGACAAAATGTAATGAACACATTGCAAAAAGAGATGAATAAAAATAAAGACAAAAAAAATAGCCAAAATTATAATGGGACAGAGTGGAAGAGATACAATGCAAACGAGAATTAACAAGAAAGCTTTAAAATCCAATTAATAGATATCTGGGAGTACTGCCAGTAACAGTGCTGCTGACAGAAGTAAAAAAAAAAAAAAAGTGCTTCCATGAAAACACATGTAAATTATGAGATGCCACTGGGAGCTATGTTAAATTAATTTAAAAGCAACTCAGCCACAGAGAGCTACAAATAGGTTTATGTGCTGATGTATACATAGTGTTAATGGTTACTGAAAGTGGTGGGTACTCATAAGGAAGTAACAGGTGACCCTGTAGTACCCATGCCCAGACATATACCTTGAAGGGAATTTTCCCTGTATACATACCTCATTAATGTGTAGCATCAAATAAAGAAATGCCAATTGTATCAATATAAGCCTGTGGTTTCTATTGTTTTGTTTTCATTATTTTGAAAATAAAGCCAAAATAGACTGATGATGGAGAGGCACTGCCAATATTAAAATATTTGCGGGACATGATCTTTTGAGAATTCCTTTTCAGGTGACTGTTTAGCTGCATGACCTGTTTTGAATGAGTGAAGCTTGTCTTTCACTTATTTGTAGCTATACAGAAGATGTTCTCACACAGATATTAGCAGCCTGTTACTTGCTTATATCTTTGGTTGTTCTCTTAGTTGAACACCATTTTCTTTGACGTGTTAAAAAAAGGAATATATGTGCGCTATCTCTGAGAACAGTTTCACTGAAATCTGCCGTTATAATTTTATAAGCTATTTCAGAGTTATTGTGCGTGTGTCTCCTCGTGCCCTTGAGGTTTTTTTAACAAATATCTGTAGTCATCTCCTTGGTATTTGATTCACTGTACACATGCAAAAACATCCTTGTGTATATAGGTAAGATATAAAAGGCAACACATACAATAAATGCATAGTTCTGTTTCTGCACAGATGATTTTGATAACTACTGCATGCGTGTTAACGTCATAAGTGGAACCTGTAATATCACCTCCCCTTGCCCTGTTTCTCCATCCATGAAGCTGTCCTGTTGAATCAATTTCAGCTGCAGAAAGTAACGTTCACCTAGAAGGTATTGAGTAAAAACTAAATATGCACATTAAGCAAAGGAAGACAGAAACGGTAGTGATTAATACTGAGGTAGCCATCAGCAATTTACTGGCAGTGAAGAGCCTTGAGGACAATGTTTTGCAAGTGGTTATTTGCTATGAAAAAAACATGCAGAGAGAAATATCAGCTTCAGTGATATCAAAGATATCACAAGATATTGATCAGATGTTTCAAGGAAAAAGATAAAAAATGAAATGAACTGAAAAGAAGAATGGCACCGTAAGACAAATTTCTTTATTATGTTGTTTCAATGTTGTGGAAAGATATCCTTAAATTTCTTGGCACTTGTCTGTTTTGTACACACTTAATAAGTTATCTCTGTCCTTTAGGTGAGGCATGCTGGTGGACAATACACCCTGCTTCTAAACAAAGGTCAGAAGGAGAAAAAGTTCGAATAGGTGATGATCTTATCCTGGTCAGTGTGTCCTCTGAAAGATACCTGGTAGGTTCATTTATTTAGCAAGTGGGATAAAAACAAAGTACTGTAAGGAGTTGGAGAAAATAGTTGGGAGAAAATGGATTATAATCTTATGAATTAAATTGTTTCTAATCTTGGAGATAAAGCCTGGTTGTGATACACTTTTTTTTCTCCGTGAAAGGTTTCCCCTCTGTGATATAAAACTGTTTACATGTCTTCATCCCAAGGTGTACTTCAGCATTTTCCATCATGGGAAATATTTATTTCTGTAACTGTGCAAGATTTCTAAGCTACAGTTGGAGACTGCTGATGAGATTTAGAAAATAGTTCACTTTAAAAGGGACTAGTAATTTTTAAAGAATATTGGTACATTTACTTTATTATATATTTCTGGTTTATTGAGAAATTAATATACTAAATATTTTTAAGTGTAGAAATTTCACAGTTACCTGTTACTGTCATCTTATTTCAGCATCTCTCCATGTCAAATGGAAGTATTCAGGTGGATGCCTCTTTTATGCAGACACTGTGGAATGTACATCCTACCTGCTCAGGGAGCAGTATTACAGAAGGTTTGTAATTTTTTTTATATAGAAATGTATATACTTTAGATAACCTTTTATTGCTTTTCATAAAGAGTACTAGCTAAGAAAAAAAAAAACAAACCAAAACAACAACACACCCTCAGAACAGCAAACTAAAGAGATTAATGAACATCAAGAAAATGAGCATGGGATAGAAGAATAACGGAAGGAAAAACTGAAATACAGATACAGCAACTGGATTAACTGAAAAAAAAGCTGAATAAGTGCTGTAATGTGAGAATAGGAAAGCAAAAAAGCTGCATGAGAAATGGAGACTGACAGTGCTACGTAAGAGTTTATTGTCTTCAGTTTAAATTTAGTGTAGAAGCTCCAGAATAGCTAAAGCCTGTAACCTTAGATTTGGTATAGTATTTTCAATCACCCTATAACAGAGATAATAGAAGAGAGACAAAGGTACATGCAAATGAAAAGGAGTGTTCTTATAGTTCCTGTTTCAGTCTCATGTTTTTTAAGGGTATTGGCTCAATATATTTTCTGGATCTCACAGACATGAGTCCTTAATGTCTCTCCATAATAGTCGATTAAAATGAGCTGTCTAAATTCATCTTCTTAATCAGCCTTAAATCCCACACCACAGGGTCAGGATTTCTTTCTCAGTACTTGACTGCCCTTTACAACTACGTTTGAGAAACATCACTTTATTCTGTTTGAGTAATGTCTTGCTCTGTAATGAAAGGCTGATCCATTCAATATTGCCCCTTTTATCAGTGCTATCCTCTGTCATTAACACCGTTATAATGAACATCCCTCCACATTCATAAACGGTAAATGTCTTTTAAGGCAGGATCATTTTGTATCACTTGGCCTTAAAACTAATCAGTTATGATATAATCATATGCAAGATCATAGGAAAAAATGGAGCTGTAAGGGATCTTAAAAGAGACATTGCATTTCCCTGGGATCAGTTATACTATGTCTTGATAGAGGTAGACTATCCTAGTGCTATAGACTAGGCTTTTTTGAACTATGGTTAGCTTCTTCTAACCTCAAGTGTTTTAAATTAGCACCCCACAGTGTTTCCATGCACTAGTCCATAAGAAACGTTTCTCAGATTGTTTGTAGGTTTTCATTTTAAGAGCATAGGAGATATGGATTTTCCTTGTAATACTTTGTGATTGCTTTCTGTTGAAACAAGTGTATTATGCTGGAGCCATATATTTATAAATAGCCACCAGATCCCCTGACATCATGGGGTTGGGTCATAAATAGAATAGAGGTTAGGTCTGGACAATTCCCATGTTCTCAGGTTTCACAGGTAAAACAAAATCAAGCCAAAACAAAAGCCATCCTACAGCAAAATTAAAAATATGTAACATGACAATTGTAATGATCTACACAGAGAGACCATAGAAGATCAGTGGCAAATTTTAGATTTCTATAACAGCAAGGATTTGGCAGCTAAGTTTCTCAAGCATTTACAGAATCACAGAGGGATTGAGGTTGGAAGGCTTCTGGTCCAACTCCCTGCTCAAGTAGGCCTAGAGCAGGTTGCCCAGGACTAAGTCTAGACAGCTTTTCAATATCTCTAAGGAGGGAAAATTGTACAACCTCTCTGGGCACCCTCACAGTGAAAAAGTATTTCCTGATTTTCAGATGGACCTGCCTGTTTTTCAGTGTGTGCACATTGCCTCTAGACCTGTCACTGGACATGACTGAAGAGATCCCCCGAGACCCTTCTCTTCTCCAGGTCAAACAGTCCCAGTTCTCAGCCTTTCCTCATGTGTGACATGCACCAGTCTCTTAATCATCTTAGTAGCCCTGTTTCTGTACTTGGAACCCTTATGCTAGCTCAGAATTGGACACATAATCCAAAACTGCATGATCAAAGAAAAAAAAAAAACCTAAACAAAACAAACAAAACCACGAAAACCACCACCACAAAAACCTTCCAAAAAGGATAAGGTGGGATAAGCAGAGAAGCAGGTTTTCTGTGTGACAGTTTTTTTTTTTTCCACCTACTTAGGCTCAGGCTTAGCTGTATATACACTTGTCAGAAATTACTTGAGGAATGATTGTTTGTCAAAACACTTAGCAACCTAGCTCAAATTGAATGGACAGACTGAGAAGTGGGATTTCTTAAGTGTAAAATTGGAATGGAAGTCAGACAACATACTTTTTGTGATGTTTTAAGTTCTTTTGACAGAACATAAATATCAGGAAAGTTTGTCTGTAATTTTCTGCATTATTTTTTCGCTTTGACTTTTGTGTTAATTGGCAACAGTATAATTGCCAGTTACTGATTTTCTAATTTAAAAATTTACGTCAAATTGGCCACATAGTATGAAAGCTTCCTTCTACCTTTCCTCCTTTATGTGTGTTTGTTCTTTTAAACGGCATTAATTTCACTTACAAGGTGAGAACAATTTAGATTGAGGATCTGATGAATCATCCTGCTTGTACACCATTTTTTTTCTTTTTTTTTTTTTTTCCTGTAAGGCAAAGTGCATATTTTTGACCTGTAGTCTTTATGTTAAATGGGTTGGAAATTTAGCTTCCATTAAACTTAATCTTCAGAACTGCTAAGTGGTTTTCTGTCCTCTGTCCCCTGCTCCTGCTGTGCAGTTTTGATGTTGACACAAATCATAAATGTGAGAAAAATTTATGAAATCAACGAATTATTTTGTACTGAGAACATTTTTATGAAGGGGAAGAAACTCAGATATTATATACTTTATTTGTCTCTCACCTAAAGTATTCAATTTTAAAACCAATAATTGTTAAAAAAGTTTTTATTTTCCTTTTTTGCACCATAATCTTAATTTTTTTAGAAGGTGTTATTTTCATATAATCAGTGTTAAATCTAATAAGTAAATGTGATTCTTCTACAGGGTATCTTCTTGGTGGACATGTAGTACGTTTTTTCCATGGCCATGATGAATGTTTGACAATTCCATCTACAGATCAGAATGATTCACAGCACAAGTAAGTAGTGGAGCATTTTTATACATTTCCTTCTCTTGAGAAAGAAATATATTGATTTTCAGTTGAATTTAAGGCTACATGGGTTAAATACTCAGCAATCTTTAATTAGACAGTAACATTGTTGCAGAAAGTTGAGACCTACTAAACAGAAAATCAGTAATGAGTAATTGCTGAAATTCAAGTAGTTGGCTTCCAATGATATTTCAGCCTGTTATGTTGTAAAGCCCTAAGCAATCTCTGAAAATTAGGCCTCTACAATGACTTCAATAACTTATATACGTTACACCCTTTTGCAAGTTCTTGTTTTCTCAAATTTGCTTAATATGTTAGAATAATTAAATCATATTAGTTAGACTAAATCATTTTTTTACTAAACTTATATCTACAGTTGTTACATATCACGTTGATTTATTGCTTGATTTTAACTTTGCATTTTGCTGATAGTCAAAAGCACAGCAAGTAATCATTTTGATACACAAACCCCCAGCGTTAAAACCCATATTCAACAAATAAGATCTCTATATTCATTGTGGCAGATAAGTTATGATTTAGGTAATATGATACCACAAGTAACACTGTTATGTCAAGTAAACTTTTCGGCTCTAAATTTTCAATGTTTACATTTCTGTGGAGTAAAAATGTCTTCAAAGCCAGAAGATGATGCAAACTGAATGTCAGAAAACTTCACTTAGTGATTTTTTTTTTTCTGTTTTCTTCGTATGTGTACAGAAAAAAAAAGATGCGGAGTTTGCACTGAGTGTGAAAATGTGCACATCTCATAGGCCAAGTTTATACTGTCATAGTCATATAAGTCACATTTACATTATACAAAACAAAATCAATACATGAAGAAAACCCCAAACAAATAGTAACAGGAACAGGAGAAAGATCTGTAGAAAATGGTTGTATTTATTTCCATCTCTGTTTAATCAGTTCTATCCATTCCATTTGGAATATTAGATAATGACAAGAGTGATAATTTCTCTTTTCATAGAACAGGCATTTAATTTTCTGAAGGTTTCTGCAGAGAATGCTCCTTAACAATTTACATAATGACTATTCTCTGCCAAGAATCTTACGGTTTTTTAATATAGACCAAGTGAAAATATAAGGAATGGGCTTACTGAATGTCAAAAATGCAGACTTGGCAAAAACTCAGAAAAAGATGGAAGAGTGGATGGAGTTTTCCTGAGTTGGGGCTGGGCCAGCCTTTAGACAAATAACAGACCCTCTATTAACACATCTCCCTTCCCAGAGGAGATGAGGAAGAGAATAAGGGAGAGAGAGTTATGGATTAGAAAATGGAAACAGCTTTAATTAAACTAATAACAATAAAATATAAACAAATATATGCAAAATCAATATTGAACCCAACCACCCTGATGGCAATTACATTACCGTTGTTGATGCCATTACCATTGATGCTGTGGGCAGACACTGCGGAAGTCCCAGACTGGACTCAGCAGCAGATGGGACTTGGATTCAGGAGCTGGATTCTGCAACTGCATTCAGGGACACATAGACCAGGATTGAAGGCAGAATAAGCAGAGTGCTCCTCGGATGTTGGACATTGAAAAAGACACTTGAGCCTCATGATCACTCAGCTCTATATTGAATATGACGTATATGGGATGGAATACTACATTGGTCAGTTTAGGGTCACCTGTCCTGTCTGCTTCTTCCCTGAGGTGCGATCTTTTGCTTTCTATACCTCCAACATAGTACAAAAGATTTAGCAGTGACCTTGATCTTCATAGGAGCAAGTATAAGCAAGAACCTTTCTACACACCAATCCTTGGTAGCATCTATAAACACTGAGCATTACCATTATTATAAAATGTTATAGGTATTTAACAGCACTAGTAATTTAGATTAATTTCTTGGGAACTTTATGAATTATATATTTTTATGACTGGTTAAGGAATGGCAAAATTCTCTCAGACACTCTGGAGGCGAAGTATTTTATCAAATCCTGAAAAAGAATACCTAGATAAAAATATTCTAATTTACCTGAGATGTTTGGATTGTGTATTGTGCTCTCAGTGGTGATAAGGACTCTTCTCCTGTTCAACTCCATCTGCTTATCTGGGGGAAGGAGTGAGTCCTATAAAGGTTACAGAGGAGTAAGTTATAAATACCGTGTAGCACAAATAAAAACAAGAGGCTGATCTTCTGAATCTTTCCTTCAGAAAAGTTCTTTATGAAACTGGAGGAGCTGGTGTTCGAGCAAGGTCTTTGTGGAGAGTAGAACCCCTTCGAATAAGGTACTGATATTTTTTGAACTTGTTAACAGCTCCTGATAACAGCAATTCAGTTGTTACAGACCCTTAAGGCAAAACATGAATGATATACTTTTCATGCTACATGGTATATGTTGTTATGTTCATTGTTAAAACTAAAAAGTAATCTACCATGATATAATCATATAGGGAATATCAATATTGTGAGACTTTTTTGTTATTTTTTGAGGGCTTTTGGTTTTGGGATTTGTTGGGTTGGTTTATTTTGTTTTTTTTTTTTTTGTGGTTTGTTTGGTTGGTTTTTTTGGTTGTTGTGGTTTTTTTGTTTGTTTGTTTGATAGTTTTTTTTGTTGTTTGTTTGTTTGTTTTGTTTTTGTTTTTTTGTTGTTTTTTGTTGTTTTTTATCTGTATCCTATATCAAAAGCAGTGTTGCCTGTGAGATACATCTGCTTGAGATATTGTTGGTGTCCTAAAGTAAAATGCTTTCCTAATTTTTACTTGGAATTCTAGATGCATAGGTATACGTGAGAACAGTAATATCTCTCATGGGTATCCTTTTCCCTTCTTAGACTCTATGTCCCCTTAGGTGATTAGTTATTTGTTAGCTTGTTGCAAGTGAAATTTCAATATACACTCTAACAGTATATATTCTAACTTTGATGGCCTTCTAAACTGTATGCTTGTTTTACTCTTGGTGTGTTTGTGATTGCAAATGAAATAACCTCATAAAAACAGATATAGGATAGTTCTTTGGAATGTTGAGTTCTCACTTGGATTTAGATAGTTTGTATAGGCAATCAAATGAACTACAGTAGTTAATTCACACTTCAGTGTTTTTCAGAAACATATAGGATTTTTTTTTATGGACACTGCATGCAGCACCCTAATAAAATAGAATGTGGGTAACGAAACAACAAAATTGAACCTGTACACCTTTCCAAGGTTCCCTTTCAAACATATTAATAGTTTTGCACGTGTTTTGATGCAAATAAATCAAAAGCAAAAAATGAATATATACATCATATTCTGTTTTCTGAGTATCCTTCAAAGGACAAAATAGAAATATTAGTTACTCTTCATTAATTATTTTTTTATGTCCCGCCTGTTCAGCTGGAGTGGAAGTAACATCAGATGGGGAGAGCCTTTTCGTCTTCGACATATTACAACAGGAAAGTACTTGGCTCTGAGTGAAGATGAAGGACTTGCGATGTTAGACAGAGAAAAGTCAGACACAACATCTACTGCCTTTTGTTTTAGAGCATCAAAGGTAAATAACATCAAAACAAATTTGTCTTAAATTTAGAGCACTCAAATACTAAATCTCAGTTGGTTGAATGACTTTATAAATTATTTATATTGTAAAAATTGAAGCAATTGACAGGGTTTATGCATTGAAATACAAAGGTAAACAACCTGTATTGAGAGTAACAAAGATTTCCTTGAAAAAAAATGGGGATGATAAATAAATTTTAAACTAAACTGTTAACACATTAAAAAACCCCACAAACCAACAAAACAAAAAAACAGAAACAGAAACATCCATCAAAACCAACAACAAAAAACAATAAAACCACATACAAAAAAACAAACAAAACAAGCTTCAAACAGTGGCTTAACACGAATCCTTTAATCATTATTGTATTATTTCAACTGGACAGAATCTTGTTAGAATGTTGCTCACTCCAGCTCTATCCATCATATCTGAATTCAGTTGAATTCAATATGGTGGGGCAGAATTCTGCCCTTGCTATTCTCTGTGAAATGTGTTAATGGGTGAATTGTAGTCAGTGGTTTCTAAGACACATTTTTTCAAACTGTGATCGTTAATGAGCTGCTAATTGCATGTTACTAGCTTTTTGTTTCCAGATGAGAAAAACAGTACAAGTGAGAGAATGAAGAATGATTATGGAAGTAGGCAAAATTAAATTTACTTTTTCCAGAAAGTGAAAGACTTTTTTTCACCAAAGATGATGAAAAGTTTTTATGTGCCTTCATGGTATTACTTATAAATAGTTGCCATAGCTGAGAAGTTAAATGTTCCATGTAATTCTGAATGCTATTTGGTCCATGAAGGGCAGTGAAAAAGAATCTTTAGAGTTAGATATATATTAGATAAAAACTATCATTAAAGGTTTTATAGATGCTAGACTTTTGTTAGTATGACAAAGTAAATACTTAATTTAAGCCTGTTTAATATAATATTTTATTAGTGTAATTGCATACAGTATGCCAAAGTGTTTTTTTTTATTTTAACAAATCAAAATAATTGGAAAACTGTCAGGATATTTCCTTGGATTCCTAGATGCTCACCACATAGTCTTTGATTCTTCAGTGTAAAGGCTGTGTGGTGTAGATTGTACATATAATGTTGTGCAGGGACATTTGCTTCAGCTGTAATTTTTTTCTCATTTGTGAGAAATCATAGAAACCTGGTGAAGATGGTGAGTATGCCAGGAATGCCACAGTTACTGTTTTAACATGGTGTTCAAATTCCTATAATGTACTCACTGCCTAAGTGGACACCAACTGTCCTGTCTTCCTAAATATTTCTTAATATTTTAATCTATGCATATAAATGTATAAATTTTAAGTATATATATTTTATGTTTATATATGCATACTCATATATTTGTTACATTGAATAAAGATGTCCAATTTCCTTACTCTGTTGTTGAGGTGTGCCTCAAAGGTGTATTAGTGACATTGTAACAATCCCCAAAATGCATAAGGTAAAGCATAGTAGTAATTTATAATACAGAAGTCAGTTAAGGACTGTGTAATGCGTTCATCCCTTCTACTGTGTTTTTTATATAATATGATTGCTAATGCTTATTTATGTGTGAAGTACAAGTTCAACACCTTATCATCCTAGGATTTGTGCTGTTCTATATAGAATGTTTTATCTTGCAATGGATTACAAATTTGCCTGTGCCAAGAATAAGAATAGTTGTTTATTGTCTGGGCAGGTGAGAGCTGCACTGGCCCATGGGTAGAGACATTAGTGTTTCCAAAAGTGAGGGGACAAGCAGTGATAACTCTTCCTGAAGAAAGAAAGGTGAGGTTTTAGAAGTGAACAAACCCCAAAGGTTGATCTGGACTGTAAGAAGGAAAGGACTCTTTTAAAACCAAGTGCTGACTTCATATAGATTGAGAAGGGAAAGAACTGTAGAACTAGATAGACTAGATATTTGCAAGTGTGATTGTCTTAATTTCTGCATGTATGTATTTGTTAACCTTTGTTTTATTTTCTCAATGAAGAAATATTTTCACTTGCCTAGACCTTAATATGACATGAATTAAGGGGAATTTCAAGATAACTGTCTAATACTTTCCTATCCAGCTGTGTACAGATCCTTACAAATACGATGCTGGAATACCTGGCTGTTTATAGCACTCATGTCATTTAGAGTCATAGAATAATTCTGATTGGAAAAAACCTTGGGTAGGCATCTAGTCCAGCCTTCTGCTTCAGGTGGCATCAGCACTGAATTCAGACCAGATTGTTCAGAATACTTATTTCTATGGAGTATCCAAAGGAAGTAAAACATTTCTCCATTGAAGCATTCTTTCCAGTCTGGAAGCCAGCAAAACAGTTTTTTGTGGAAAAAAGAGATTATCCTTGCGAGTAAGCAGAGCTATGTGGAGTATACCAAATCCTCAAGGTTTCCCAGGAGCCTGTCAGACACAACTTAGTCTTATTTTTCCAACAGTTATAGCAACTTCTTGTTGAAAAAGCATGCCTTCATTCTCAGCCTTGTTACATACCACTTCAGCAGTTCTCTGTATTACTTGCTTTTCAAAACCTGTGATTCAATTCATATTGTATTTACTTTGACAGGTTTGTTTATGTTTCCTGGGTAACACTGGAAATCAAAATGTATTTTAAATTATAAAATTAGATTAGAGTTTTCTTTAATATGTCCTTACATAAATAAGAATAGAAGGGAGCTTAGAAAAAATGAAATAGTATGCTAAAGAACTTTATGGTGCTGATTTCAGTGAAAACAGCATATGCAATTATGTCTGTTTACTGCAAATTAAGCTTACAAGCATCAGAAATTGATGGAAACCCCTCCCACTGATACCTTTGGTTTGGTTTAATATAGAGCTTACTTTTGTCAGAGTTTTAAAATGTCAACTTTTGTATTTTAAGGCAACAGTTCTGTAATGCCTTGTGACCCCAGAGACACCAATTTTCCTACAGCAGATGGAATCCTGTTTTGAAATGGGATGTTCTCATTCCAGCACAGTACTTGGCTCAATATACTCTGCTGAGCAGAACCTTGATTCTGATCATAAATTTGAGGAAAAAACACAGTGAATAAAGAACAAGAACATATTTTAAATATGTAATAATTCTGGGCTGCAAAAAAAAATTAAGTTTTGAGATTTCGTGTTTTATTTTCATGATGGTATATACAACTGACAATGGAGAAGTTCTTGGTGTAGTTTGAGCAAGTAACATTCTGACACATTCAAAAGTCACAGATGACTCATGCAGAGAGATTTTATATCATTTTAATATTACTGCCAGCATGTAGCTATCTTAGGGGTCAAAATGGCATTAGGATGTTGAAATAATTTAGTAGTAATCATAAAGTTTAATTAGTCTTTGGAATAAGATGATTGGTATTACAAAGTCCTTTATCTACAGTTGTCTTTAAAGTTCTTTATTTTTAAGTTCATATTTTGCAATTATCATTTCCCAATAAGTCCTGCATTTCAAGTACAATATCAAGCTATTTTTTCTACTTATTTTATATGGGAGGAGAAAGTAGAAGGTGAATTAAAATCATCATCTTGTTTTTCTTACTGGGGTGTAGAAATGTGTAGTAGAAATGTGTACAGCAAAGCATACAGAATACAGTAAGCCCACTAGCAAGATGGGTAAGCTCAATGTATCAGTCCTCTGCACTTATAGTTGTAGACCTTATATCTTTTGTTAAATTGGGGTAGCCAATGGAAGTACCTCTACTGCAGTAACAGTGTGCAACACTGAAAAATACACATTTATTTAGCTCACATAGTGTAGATTTAATGAATTCAGCAGTCAAGGTTGTCTTAGCATTCTTAGGGGTAAGTGAACAAGCATTTAAGATATCATTTTTTTTTTTCTGTACTGTATTTTTACAAGAAGACTGTTGAAAAAAAATATTGTAAACACAGCTGGATTTATTTGTCCTCTTCACACTGCCATTGCCTACCTTCCTTCTATCATGTAGGAATCTGTGGTTCTATGAAATCTATCATTTTTCCATGTCTTGCCCATCTAGTGTATTATTATCTTATGAAAGTTGCATCTTTGACAGCTTTGCCCTCAAGTTCCTTTGTTCATTCCTTCTTTCTTTATTTCTTTTTGTTATTTTCCCTTTGCCATCCTTCAGACCCACGATGTGATTTATTTTCTTTGACTTGATTCATTCATGACCTGAGGGAGTTAAACTGAGAATATGTTGAAAAGAAAGGGTATTGAAGGAGAAAATGTTTGGATATTTTGCTGTTAAGATATGTACAAATATGTAGATAAGAGATTTTGTTTTTCCCTTTCTCCTTCCATAGCCTTTATCTGACTATACTTTTCAGCTGTTAGAAAATAACACCCTCTTCTTGTACACTGCTATCAAATGACTTGGTTGGAATCCTAGAGAAACTGGACAGAGCACAAAGAGCAAAACATCACAAAGGAATTTATGCTCTATTGCTTAGAGTGAGAACAGCTTTCAGGCCCTCCAAATCATTCTAAAGTGTCATTTCTGAAATTTGAAAAAAATCTTAGTTTTTCTTTGTTTTGTGCTGCCAGAAAGGATTAGTATTGCTCAATTATTTAAAAACAGTAACTTAAGTAGGATCACTTGTTGCCACGTTATGATCTCCTTCATTGAAGTTTTCATTGATTCTTAATTCTTGACACAGATGTAATATATGAGAACAATGCTTTAATCTTCAGGATGCTATCTAAAGACAAATAATTACTTCCTGACAGTTAATGAATATGTGTTATTACAGTGGCTTCACTGTAAATGTGTATTGAAAGAGTTCATCTTTATCTGTACATGATAGAGCAATCCACATAAATATAATGTGACATGATTTCCCTATAGTCTTGATATTGTAATAATATCCCCAAGTAACGTCTTGTAATTTCATTCTACTTCATCTTGGCATTATAATGCCAACATAATTCCGTAAATCAGGGTAGATTAACATAGTTAAATGTCCACTTTACTCCACAAATGTACATTAAGTAAGCTGAAATGAAATAAGAAAATATGTCTCACGTATAATAATTTAAACTGTGTATCAATATCTAACATGTTTTGTTTAGTTAGTAACAAGTGAACAACTACAGGACTTAAAATCCTCTTGTGAATAAAAAATGATGGAAATATGTTGGTCTTAAAAGTTGTATTCGGTTTTCTAGCTGAGCACTGAGCAATATCTTTCAAAGAAATTTGAAAGAATCCAGATCCTCTTACAAAGAGTATAAATGGAAAAATAAAAATAAAAAAAAAAAGAAATGCAAAGGTAAAGTAAATGTAAAAGCCAAAGCATACTTATTTACAAATGTAGTATTTTCTTCTTTGTTGGTTGCTGCAATGCAGAGGAATTTTTCCAATTGAAGTTTTTATTTGCATATGCTATTTGTAAGCAAATAAAAAGTTATAACTAAATTGCAAGAGAGATTTATGCTCACTTCTCTTTTTCATATTTAAGCTAAAATTTGAAGATTTTATTTATGAGGAGTTCTACATGCTTTACACTGAAACTTTACTTTGGTAACTCAAATATTGATTAGGTTATGTTAAATATTAGAATTATTTATTGATGTATCTTTACATGGTAAATATTTTTTTTTGCTTCAATGAAAATGATGGTTCAGGTTTGAAATTATTTTTAATCAGATTCTTACTAATTAATTGGATAGAAACAGAAATTATGTGAAATGAAATTCAGCTACAGCTTAACAATGTAAGTAGCATAAAGATTGTTAGGTGTTGGAATGTGTTTCAGTATAGAATTAAATAAATGGTTTATACTGTTCCAGTACAGAGATTAAGTGCCAGGTTTTATTTTATCTTCCTAGGAGATAAAAGAAAAGCAGGACTCTAGTCTTAAACGTGATATTGATGGAATGGGAGTCCCAGAAATCAAGTACGGCGATTCAGTCTGTTTTGTCCAACATGTGGCCAGTGCCTTATGGTTGACTTACAAAGCACAAGATGCTAAATCAGCACGTTTAGGTCCCTTGAAAAGAAAGGTAATTTTTTAAATTACTTGTAAAATGAATGTTAGTTATGTAACAGGCTTGGTGTTTCCTGTTTTTTGCCATTCCACCAGTGTGGCAATTGTGAGTTTAATTTTTTTATGCTTTTTATTGAAAATGTGAATGTTGCATTCTAAGAAGGTCCAAATGTACTTCTTGAAAAGGTAATATGTAAATTCTTTCTTTGTATTCAATGATAAATTTTCCAATAGCTTCCTGGGAAGATTATTAATTTTTTTCTGCTAAGGGACTAAAAGAACCTCCATAATTGCCTGACATTTTTATTCTCCTTTCAAACTGTTCTTCATTCATGTTCAAAGACTCCAAATCTTTTGTTACCCTCTCCCCTGGAGAATGCTCTCCTGTTAAGTGCCTTCAAACAGAAGAAAACCCAACCTTCTCCCTTCCTGTAATTGATATACCCACGGAGGCAAGAAACAGTTTTTCATGCTCTGGCAAAATATGTGACTAGACTGTAATTTTGTAAGCAATTATAGATATATACATCTCTTAAAATTTCATATAAAAACAATTTTTCTACAGTAAAAGTGAAGTCATAGCTTTCTATGCATCTTCCAACATCATTTTGTCTGGAGATTTTCGCTTTTATTCGCTGTAATCCTACTCAAGATGCCCTGCACTTTTTGTAACATGCCTCAATAGCCCTAGGAGAACTGAGAAATACCTTATTTTGCAAGAGGCAAAGCATGTGTGTGTGTTGTTTTCGTTTGTTTTTTTTTTTCCACATAACTGAGCTATTATCACTGACAGCTGCTGCAAATCTGTAGAAAGGAGAAAACTACTATGGGTTTAGTTCTGTTATATAAACTATTCAGAATGGCAAATAAAAATTTCTGTGTTCTGGCTTTGGTACAGTTTCATGAATCTAATTACCATGCTGTCTTTGAAAGGCACACATACGTAAGAAATTCTAGCATTGTTTGTGATGCTCCTGTTGCACGAGTTCTGCCAGAATTTTGATCTGTTGTATGTCTGTCTGAGATCTTGGTAAGCAAAGGTTCAAGACTTTGCCAAGTAGTGATGATGTTTACATCAGTATTCTAGTCAACGTTCTTCCACCATCTAGCTTAGATGATGGAAGCCTGTTGTTTCAATTTGAGAACTTGTTTCTGTGCAAGCTCTGAACTCCTGCCAAGCTCCAGAAAGCTAGAGCCCAGAGAACAGAGAAACATATACTACATTTTTTGGATTCATGTCCTGGAGATCACTGTTGATCAATAGCACTGCCCTCCTGTACCTCAACAAGCAAGACAGTGCAAAATGCCCATTTATACTCAGGGAAGTGGTTTATCTGAGGAATTGGAGTAGGCAGTGCTGGATGCTTCTGGCCGTGATCTGCTTACTGAGTCTAAATAACACTTTCCTGTCACTATGATGTTTCTTGATCATTTGGTTGAAGTTTTGGCATGTTTGTTTCTTTTTTCGGTCAGAAAAATAGGGAAAGTTATGTCCTTCTAAAACACTTCTCTCTTCCGTGATCTACTGTATACTTAGGAAGAGGAGTGAATACCAGCTACACAGTGCAATTACTCTGCAAAGCATGACAGCTTTACTATCCTGTCAAATGTTTTTAATCCTGTACCGTTCCTGTAGCTCCAAGTTCTGGAACTACATGTAATGGCCTGAGGAAACGTTATCTCATTGTCAAATGTTTTCTTACTAGTTCTGTTATAAGAATGTTATTTTAGTTATTGTTCAGTTAAGAAATTCCAGGACCCTTTTTTATGGAAACAGTGCTATTTCAGTGAAGTCACCAACAGTGTGACTCTATATAGAAAAATATTTGAACAAGAAGAAAGATGACTGAAATCTGAAATAGTCTTTCTCTATAACATTTCCATGGATTCTGGGGTCCAGATAAACTCATAGGGTGATGTTTGCCTCTTTTAAAAGCACTTCCTCTGCATGTTGGAAGGAATGGAGCACAAGTATACTTTGGATCCTGCCAACTATAGAAAAACGTCACTTTCCAATGGCTTGGTATATCTAGAAGACAGTATGTACAAAAAAACTGTTGGTAAATAATCTTCCCATTTGTGGCACTAACCACTCGTATAACATTATTAGTTTATTTGTTAACTACTCAGTGCCTTCAGAATGACTCAGCTAACTGGGAAGTTGGGCAGGAAATCTTTACTATATCAGACCAAAAAAAATATATTTTTCAGTGGATAATTCAATAGGTACATCTTGGACAAAGAAGCAGAATAACTCACACTTAATTCTTACAAAAGTGTTGTAGGATTTTAAAGATTCAAAATGATCAAGACTTGCGATACCAAAGACTGATGCTGGCTTTTTGTGAAATTGGGCAGTTATTTAACGGGAAAAATTAAAAACCCACCAAAGGATCTCTATTATTGCTTAAAGTTCATATGATGGTAACAACTGGATCTGATACTTAAGGAGAATCTAACAAAGAATGTACAGGGAATACTTATTTCTCATTTACCTGCATTGTAATTTGTATGATGTTTGTCACTCCAGCTTGATTTTTCTTGTCAGCAGTCTTTTCATGCATGAATCCTTCAGTAGATGATGCTTGACATAGAGAAGATCCTCTTTCCCTGACAGCCAGAATATAGAAAGAATGACATTTTTTTGTTTCAGTTATTTGAAAATATTTGATAAGCATATGCTTAATGAATTGTAAGAGAATACAGGTACATTAAATTGTCTTACCTGAATAACTTTCATATGAGATTGACAAATTTGTAATTAATGGAGAAACAGGTGTTCAGATAAAGTGATTAACAAGTAGTAATGCAGTATATATAAAATCACTTTTTCCAGTGCAATAATGAAATAAGTTACACGACACTAAAAACATACAAGTTTTAAAAGTAATTATTGTGATAATTATTGCATTTCAATAGGTTATATTGCACAAAGAAGGTCATATGGATGATGGTCTAACCTTACAAAGATGTCAGCATGAGGAATCCCAGGCTGCTCGAATCATTCGCAATACTACAAGCTTATTCAGCCAGTTCATAAGGTAGTGGTTACCATTTTATATACAATCTTTTGTTTGTTTTTTAAAGTATTCTGAAATTATAATAATTTATCTAACAGAATCCTTATTTACCACTTTTAAACATTTGTATTTAGAAGCTCTTAGCAATATGTTTTTACTGTTTGTAATTTCGATGAGTAATGCCATTAAATAGATCAAACAGCTTATTTATGATTATTTACATGAAATTTAATACTTTGAAGCTGGAAGCAAACTGGTTCATAATCCAGGTTGAAGAAAGCATGCCAGATGATCTTAATATAACTCCGTTAATAAGTATTCTACAGTAGATAGAACTCCACAGTATTCATAAAAGGGTTCTTATTTTTCTTAGTAGACCAATTATGTCTGTTGCTATTCAGAACTAATTAAAAGGAATACTGATGCCTAATGCTCTTTGTATCAAAAATATGATGAGAAACCATAGCATCACAAACTCCATGCAAAGAAACAACAGAAGGAAGTACAAAATAGATTTCTACGTGTCTAGGAGGAGAATATCAATTTATTGCCTTCAAAATCTGAGCCAAAACATCTTGCTTGTACTTTTAAAAAACACCCATCCTGTCCATCCTTCTCAGTCACCTCTTTGATCGTATCTGGAAGATTTAAAGACTAGAGGAAATGCTGTTCCCTCTGGTAAACTATATGCAGTATATCTTTCTTCCCTTAGTATTTCTGATTTTTGGACATGAATATTATTTAAAGTAGTTTATCTAAATTTGTATGTTGCTGGCTGAAAAACCTTTGTGTCCTCAGGAGGTGTTGCATCTTACTGAACCATTGACAAAATAAGCATGAAAAGATACTGTATTTATCCGTTTTCAGCCTTAGTTTTGCTTTCTGAATTCAAGCAATATTATTTATGAAAGAGATTTTTTGAATCTGATTTGACTTGCTTTGACCATATGAGTGTACTCATTTCTGCTTAGATTTTTTCAGTCCTCTTGAAGTATATGTTATGTTCAAAAGGGCTTATTCTCCTGGTTTATATCATCTGATTTGTCAATTTGTACGGACCTGCTTAGAATGCTTTCTGTCACTTACCAGTTTAGCTTAATTTTGACAGACCTTTGTTACCAAGAAGTTTGAGACTTTACACTGAAATAATTGTAAACTGATTGCTCTGTGAAAGTTTTAGTATTCAGATAGTGAAGGGAAGCATTATGAAAACTGTCTTACATATGTGCTTCTATTTGATTTATTGAATAATATCTTCAGCTATGTTAGTTTGAAAATATTAGGCATTTTGAAGCATAATTCTATTATGTTATTTCTTCTGTTACTTTTGCTCCCCTTCCCTCATTCTTTGGAGTAATTTGTTCATGACATTTATCTTATGATACTAAACTGGGATGATAATAGCTCTCTACAAGCAGCAAGACAAAGATCTTCAATTCAGTGAAACTGTTGCTTTCACTATAGCTCTTCCATACAATATGTTTTTGTCTAAAGGCTTTTAGGGTAAAATATAATTCTGTGTCAAAACATTAATTTTTAATTGCTGAGATCAATGTATAAAAATACTCGGTGAAATTGGTAAGAATATATGTAGTACTGAAGAAACTCTTTTACATAGTGCTTGACAAGTTTTAATTACAATGATCATGTTGTCATCCTTGTACTACTGCCTAGTAGATGAAAAAGTAAGTTAAAACAAGTTTATAATGAAGGATTTGCTTCCACAGAACCCACCATTTAAGACTGGATTTAAAACATTACTTCTTTAGTATCACAAGGGACTAATGTTGAAGATATAAAATCAGAGCCACCTCTGCCAACAATCAGCTCCACCTAGATTATACTAATAGTGAGTCAGACCCTGAAATCTTGATTTGTCACCCAAGATTGACCAAACTCTTGAACAGGAAAGTGACATTATTTTACTGAGAAATGAGATTCCTTGAAATAATTTATATTTTTAAATCCCACCCTTCTTTAGTTCCTATAGAGAGCTGATACAGAAGACCTAATTAATGGTTAGGATTACCTGTTATGTTTGTGTTCTTTGTTTAAAAGATTGGAGTCATGCAACCTCAATAACCGCTATTTCTATAGTCCATGTGCACTTTACTCTTTTATCATGAGTAGGATTGAAATTCAAAATCTGTTACTGTAAGAAAGGACTTGGGTACATCTTTCATCTCTGTTACATATTCTTGCTGACAAAGTTTCTTCTGCTCATTTTTTTCAGTGCTTTTAATCATTCTCTCTCTTTACATCCGTTCAGAAAGGGAACTGTGATTTCACTTCAGGAAGCTCTGAGCACCGAACACTCAAACAATAAATGTTTGAATGATTTGCAGTTCAGATCAGCTGTTGTTCATATACACGTCATATGTATAAGAAGACTTGATTTAGATGCCAACATAAAAAAGGCTGCTACATCTTTCTGTAAATGACAGTGGGGAAAATGAATAATACTGCCAGTTTTTCTTATTGCTGTTTTCCGTAGTGGAAACAACAGAATACCATCCCCCTCTGCCCTGCCTGTTGAGGAGATGGCTCAGACTCTGGAAGACCTGATTACTTACTTCCAGCTTCCTGAAGACTACCTGGAACATGAAGATAAGCAAAGCAAGCTTCGGTCACTCAAAAACAGACAAAATCTTTTCAAAGAAGAGGTACAGAGAAAGGAATAGTCACTTGATTTTAAGTGTATCATTTAACAAACATTGTGAAGAACTTACACATGTATCTAGGTGATAATGTTTATGATTTGTAACATAAAGTTCTGTAGCTGATACATATAATAGACTGTAATGCCACATGATAACTTGCTGTACATTTTTTTCTCTTCCACATTTGTGGCCATAAGCTCTCATAAAATTTGGTCTTAATATATCTGAGCATATTTAAGCAGATGTCATTTTTCTCTTTTGAAGCAATTGTAATATAACTTCATAGAGAGAAAATTTATTTTATATTCTAGATACTCCAAATGAATAATAAAAGTTGGATGTATGATAGCTGTTATTTTTGATGGATTTCTGTCCACCAGGTTGTGAAACAGGAATTTTTCTCTCTAGAAACTAGAAAAATGCTAGTTTTAGAGAAGGATAGGTATTATGTACATGTAGAATTGCTCCTCTTTGAAAATGGAATACTTATACTTCTGTATAAATAGGAAATATATTCTACCATGTTTTTAGACATGTTTAGATAGTTTGCATATTTTCAATATTATTTTAGTCTCCAATCAAACTGAAGTTAAATATCTATTCTATCTAGTATTTGAACTTATATGTTTAACAGATATTTTATTAGATAGTAAGATTTCCACCTTTTTTAATCAATGAAAATTCCTTTGTATTTGAATTTAAAAGGGTGTAGGGTCCTACATAAGGCAGATTTTATGTAAAAAAGTCTGTGCACAAAAATTATAAAAGTCCTTGTCAGCTTTGTTTATACATAGCTGAGTATGGAATGGTAGACAGTCATTCTCTGAAGTAGATGATTTTGATATAGAAAAGCATGTATATTGTAAGTTTGGGATTTTTTTAATCTAAGATGATGCAACTTTTCAATGTGTATAGGAAAATATATTTTAAAATAAGGACAACAACAAATACTTTTTCATATACATATTGCTTTCCCCTCTGTGATATGTATTTAGGGAATGCTGGCACTAGTTTTGAATTGCATCGATCGCTTTAATGACTACAACAGCACAGCTCATTTTGCAGGAATTGCAAGAGAAGGGCATGGTACAGCATGGAAAGAAATTTTGAATCTCCTTTACAAATTGTTAGGTAAGTCCTTCAATAATGTACTAATATAAAAAACCTGGATGTTTATTCTTTATATACTGCTTGCTGCTTCACCACTGAAGAATACTTTGTGCATTATTCATCCCTTTTATCTCAGTTACTGAATTTCTTCCATATACTTATTGATCCTTACTACAGAGAACAGAGTTTATTGAGCCATGACATAGTGGAAAAATAAATATCGGCTACAAAAAAAAAAAATAATTATACAGCATGCTAAATGTGTATGGCTTTAAAAATATTTATTTATTTATTTGAATTTAAATTTTTCTGTGCTATGCACATAAGCATGAGCTTAATATTTTGAAAAATAAATGGCTACCCGTCTTTATATATGAAGCTGAGCAGAAGTCCAGAAGTAATAGTTAGAACTTGTAGGTCTACTAAAACCATATTTTAGTAGAGATTTAAATGTTTAAAAAAAAAAATTACATAAAGCAGAAATTAAAATATTTTTTTAAATTTCAGTTCCATGCTTTTTAGAGCTAATTTCTATGTTACAATAGGGCCAAAATTATAGAGTAGGAGATATCAAATCAGTGATTTAAAGAAATATCTGAGTTGTGTGAATATTTGTACAGGAGAATCTTGTATTCTGATGGAGTTTGAATACATTCTAATTTCATTACGAAGAAAGTCAGTCCCAAACCATAGTAAAATAGTGAAAGTCAAGAGTTAAGACAAGAATAAAGCAAATGAGGAGGAGTGCTTTGAAGCATGAGGTTATTCACATAGCACAGACATGCAGATGCTTCTTGTGAAATCTTCTCATTGCTTTAAAAAATAATGAACTACCATTGCCTCCATTTTACTGCAGTTCTGTGATTGTAAAGAAAAGTTTGTTGAAAAGAAACCACAACTCCTTAGTTCTATGTAGGCCTTCTCAGATTTTGTCTTGCAGGTACATCTTGAACACATTTGTTTTGATGTATTATTAAGTTAATATCTTGTATACAATGTCAAGGATTTTTATTTTAAGAGAATTTATCAGTAATAACTTCTGGAAGAAAAATGATCAGTATTGCTTGAAATACTTGGATGATGATGAACTTTCAAAGTGCAGTCGAATGACATTGTGTTCTGTACTGCTGAAGAGTAAAAGCTATCCATTATATAACATGTTTTAATCAGAAAGTAGAGTCAAAGAGCAGTACTCAGCCTGCACTTGAGCTGAAACCTCTGTGTATGAGCTTCCTACTCTTTGGTAGGAAGAAACAGAAAAAGAATTGCTTCAGCCTCTTGATTGTGGCAGCACTTGACATTTGCATCAAATAAGGGTGGTTGATAATTTCTGTTTATATTTAACAAGAAATTAAAATGTAAAATATATTTTTTTCTGAAATGCTTGTTTATCCAGTAGACCTCTCTGACCTTCAAATACCACATGCTCTTTAAAAGTTATGTCAATTGCTGATATTCAAATGAAAATTTAGGTTTCATCTTTATTATATTGTGAAGCTGTTATAAAAGTGGTCTTAATATATATATTAATATATATATTACTAATACTGGTGATTTGAGAAAGGAACTCTCCTATTATAAATTTACACCTTGTGGGTTTTTTCCAGCTGCTCTCATTCGTGGCAACAGAAACAATTGTACTCAGTTTTCCAGTAACCTTGATTGGTTAATAAGTAAACTGGACAGAGTAGAATCTTCCTCAGGTGAGACTCACTTTCATCAATGTAAATTAACTATCAATACACCACACACAGCTGTCTTGCATTATAAATATCAGAGCAGTTTTCCTTAAACTCTATGCATTGGAAAACAAATACATGACATTATTTTTAACAGAGCAAAGTATTACATCGAAACAGACATTTTTGTGGCCTTTGTCTCTCATTGAAAAGGAGCTAAACTTGCATTTTCTCAGCTATTTTTCAAAAAAAAAGTGAATTAACAGCTTTATAATGATTTTATGTCTAATGCAGTTAATATCATAATCATATCAGTACTCTTTAAAAGCATCTTTCTAGGCTGCAGAAAAGATAGCATCTCTTAAGATCTTCTGTTATTTACTGAGCATTTAGATTGTGTTCAGTTGTGCAGATGATTTAATGGCAACATTATTTCTGGGGCCTTCATACAGGTATTTTGGAAGTGTTGCACTGCATCTTGATTGAAAGCCCAGAAGCTTTAAATATAATAGCTGAGGAGCACATCAAATCCATTATTTCACTATTGGATAAGCATGGGCGCAACTACAAGGTATGTTTGGAACAGTTAACAATGTCTGATAATCCTACAATGATTTGTGGAAAAGAATAAAATAGACATTTCTCTGTTTGTTGGTTTAAATGGAAATATATGATTCTAGTAGATTTAAAGGTTTGAAATAACCTGAAGTACATCCCCAAAATTGCTTTGTTCATATTAACAAAAAATGTGTAATGTGCAGTTGCTTCTTCAGTTTCAAATACAACAAACATGTATGACAAGAAAAAAATTAAGAAATATTGATAACCAGTCAGAACTTTAGATAGGCTAAGAAAATGAAGAATTCTGGTGGCTGTAAATATGTGGTCCGAGTAGCTTTCTTTGTAAAAGCTCTGCAGAAGCAGTGAGGTGCCACTGTTATATCTGCAGAAAGAAAGAAGTAAATCCTGAAGAGTCATTCCTAACTTGAGTAATAATAATAGTAGCAGAAAAGAACAAAATAAAATGAAGAATTGGAAAAATAATCCAAATATCTGAAAACACAGGTCTTCAGAAGAAAGAAAAAATCCTGAGTTATACCAGAAGAAATAGCAGTGAAAATTAATTTACACATCAATGTGAAATTTATTATGACAAAAGGAAGTGAACACAGCTTCTGGCTGCAATCAGGATGACATCACAACACAGAGGAGGATATAGTTTTATATGTGATTTTCTGATGTGAGTTTCCTTCCTCAATTAAAATTTTACTTGAAAGACTGGTAACCCGGAGGAAGAACAAAGAAAGTTCTAGTGAGCTGAAATTACTGATTTCCAGGAGAAGGTAACCCAGAGAACCAAACCAACAGCAGATAGGGAAAAGGAAAGAAGTATTTTTAAGCATGGTTAAAGAGGATGAACTGATAGTAGGTATAAGAAAAAAGTTGAAATCACAATGGTAAATTTAGCTATTTTTAACTGTTAGCCAGATTACTTTGCTGTGCCGGTAACCTGCAAAGAGAACCTTTCCGGCGGAGCATCTTAATGTCAACTTTAGACTGAGAACTTAAAGTAGAAAAGGAAAATGAATATAGGAGAAGAGTTAGACTGGGTAACAGATTTCTGCATTTACATTAGTAATGTATTTGACTAAACATGAGTATGTAATGAAGTAATGAGAAGTAATGAATTTGTTACTCTGAAAATTGTATCTTGTTCTTCTACTAGATTAGTAATTCTGTTGTGATTTAGGAAATAAGAAACAGTAACATTATTAATCAACATTATCTTGGAAATTACTGATTTGAAGGATTTTTTTAAATGAAAACCGTTGTGTCAGAAATATGGTTAGCAAAAGCATAGAGATTAGTTTATATATAAATTTTGAGTTATTGTTAATCATTAATGTTTGAATACCTGTTACAGCTATGTACTGGTCAGAGTTTCTGTGATTAAGTTACTACCTCTATTCTTCTGCTAGAGTTTTCAGCCCAATAACAGAAATGCTAGAAGGGAAAATGCATTGGCTGCAACATAATAAAGTTCACAAAATATACTTAGCAGCAGTTTAAAATAATAGGTTTGTGCTAATCCACTGGGAAAGGAACAGGAGTTTCCAAAGTGCCAATCAACAGTGTGAGGGTTTGTTGTGTGGCTGGTTTTCTTTGAGGTGTTTTTTTTTGTTTTTTGCGTTTGTTTTGTTTTGTTGTAAAACAGTAACAATAACGTATTCTATTCCTTCCTTTACTTCTGTTCTGAATTTAAATTAAGCCAATAACTGAATAATTGTATATGCATCTGCCTTTACCCAACTTTCTTTTGGTTTTGTTTTAAGGTTCTTGATGTGCTTTGCTCTCTCTGTGTCTGTAATGGAGTTGCAGTTCGTGCTAATCAGAATTTGATATGTGACAATCTACTGCCTAGAAGAGACTTACTCTTGCAAACACGTTTGATTAATGATGTGACAAGGTATAAGGACACGTTTTATTGTTATATTAGAAAAAAATAGAATTTACATGTCTTCAATAATTAATTGAAGAAAATACTGTTACCTAAGCAATGTTCCATAGCTTTCAATATTGAGACCTAGACTTTAGGAAGGGTTTGTGTATTAACTTCTGAAAAAAAAAATATTTTTACTCATAATAGGACAAATGCAGTGGAAACTGCTCAAATAGAAATTGCTAATTAATGGTTAGATCTGTTCTGAAATTGAAAGATGAAAGTTGCTTGTTT
This sequence comes from Chloroceryle amazona, assembly GCA_027560015.1. Taxonomy (NCBI): domain Eukaryota; kingdom Metazoa; phylum Chordata; class Aves; order Coraciiformes; family Cerylidae; genus Chloroceryle; species Chloroceryle amazona. The sequence goes on from JANHFX010002119.1 coordinate 74,710, forward strand.
CTCTTTCAAAACATTGCATGGCTTTGCCTAATAATTATTAAAGATAAAATTATTTGCCTAATAATTATTATATGTAAGAAGTACTTAAGAGTACTTGATTTCCTGACAACCTCAATCCAGTTTTTTTCAATTTTAGGAAATGATCTTGTTGTTCTTCTTTTCACTATAAGTTTTTCAAAGCATGGAGCCCTATACCTTAGAAGATAATCCTACAGAAGCTTTATAAAGTCATAAAATGGGTCATTGTTTAAAATATTACAAGCAAAATGTGGACATGTACATTTTTCCTATTTGTAAAGTGCATTTGACTATTGTTGAGCAGTATAATTCATATGTGTCCTTTTATGTTTATACTAACTGGCTTACCTTTTCTTTCTTAGCATAAGGCCAAATATATTTTTGGGTGTTGCTGAGGGCTCTGCACAATACAAGAAGTGGTACTTTGAGTTAATAATTGATCAGGTCGATCCATTCTTGACGGCAGAACCCACCCATTTACGCGTTGGATGGGCCTCTACTTCAGGTTATGCCCCTTATCCTGGAGGTGGAGAAGGATGGGGAGGCAATGGTGTTGGTGATGACCTGTACTCTTACGGTTTTGATGGCCTTCATCTGTGGTCTGGTAAGTACTTTGTTCATTTCTGCTTATTCTTACATTTTATTGTTACCTACCATTACTTTCAGTACCTGTATGCACATAGCATGCTATTTTACAATGAACTATATTCAGAACTCCAGGATACCACTAAGTTATTTAGAATAACAGATCAGACTTCTTGTCCGAGATTTTAGTCAATATTGACTTATACCAATTAGGCTTTTTAGCAGATAGCTTCTATTTTCACGATTTTGGTCAAAAAATGTCATTTTTCTGATTTCTAGCAATATTGACTTGAATCTGTCTGTTAAAAAAATCAATGGATGTATTGATTTCGGACAAATTCACTGCATATGGATCTACATATGCATTATTCTATTACTTTGTATCTACAGTTGAAGTAAAATGACATTATTATCCTCATATGTATTGATAGATTTAATAAATAGGCATTTTGATCAATAGTGTCCAATTAGAAATAATAATTGCTATACTATTATCAACTTGGGTTGGTTTTAGAATGTAAATTTCTGTGGTGTAGTACCAAACTGAAAACCTCTATTTGCTATGACGTTTGAAAAAATATTTTTCCATATTATTATCTAAAATAGACTTCTCAGGAAAAAAATAGTTTTTTTCTAGGAATGCTTCCTTATTCTAGGAAGTCTTCCAGAAGACTTTCAATTAGTATTGCATAAAGTGGTCACAATTGCAGTTTATAAAGAAAGGAGTTAATGGATGTCACGAGATGCATATTTTTTGGTCACTTAATGGTCAGTGACAGTAAACTTGTGGTGCTATTAGTGATTCTTTGCTCAAGCAAATTGAAGATGTTTGTGGGCTGAGTTAATGAAGAAGCAGAAGTCACCACCCATGCAGTTGGATAGATTTGAATAAGAGCTCTAGAAGAGTAAAAGGAATTTACAGGAGAGCTCATCTGAAGTATTGCAGTTCAAATATTTTTTGTAATAACGAGTGTGTTATAAAGAATCACCACTAAGGAAAAAGGATAAAACAGAAGAATGTGCTTTGAAGAAGAATTAGCTCTCAGGGGTGCATGGTTAGCTGGAAAGTGACTTTGGAGCTATGAGCAAGGCTGTTGGGGATTTTTTTTTGTGTACTTATCCCTCCCCCAGTATTATATCCAAGGAAAGGGAACTAGAATATACTTTTTGTAAACAGATAGGTTTGTCACAGCAGAATACATTTTAGCCATGTCAATGTATATTCCTATAGAAACAAGACGCAAAGTGCTTTTGGCTAATTTTAAGAATCAAATCGTAACACAGGAAATAATTGTGTTTGCTTTTGCTTTCTTAAAGTTCCTAAAACCTCTAAATAAGCAACCTTTCAGAGAAGAAATAATGTATAAGGCTATAAAATAAGAAAATATTTATGTAAGTAGTTGTATACCTTTAATTACCTCATCTGCTGTCATTGTAACATCATTCTTAAACTATCAATAAGTAATGAAAGGAGAAAGAAAAGCAGTAGGAAGCGAAACAGCTGCTAAAATTTTTTGATGGTTTTTACATATGTATTCTACTTACATAAATAATTTAAACAGAGCGCTGGCAATTAAGTTTTGTACCTAAAATGTGTAGCAACCTATCTTAATTGGTAAAGGTCTTTCATTCATACAGAATATATTGTTAAGAATATAGGTAATATTGTATTAGTATGGACTAAATTGTATTTTCTCTGCCTTATACCTTTATTAATCATAAACTGTTTGAGACCAAATTTTATCGGCTGGGTCTCTGCCTCAATATAGAATTGAGCTGAAAATTGAGTTTATTTTCCAGAATGAGATGTGGAGAGGTATATATATTCCCCCCCCAATTAAACAATTTGGGCCACCTCTTCTCTGACATGTTCAAACATTGAGTTAGGAATGTAACATTTTGTTGTAAAGGACATTTTGTTTCAAAAAGGAATTTACCTTTTGATGTGCCCTGTAAAATCTTTTTCAATTTGTTCAAAAGACGTAGAAAAAAACTTTATCACTACACTCCATAGATCAGTCTTAATTTAAAGGTTTTGTTTCTTGAGTGTGTAGCCATCCATGAGCATTCATGAGTTTGAGGGGGGGGGGAGTAGACATGATTTCAGTCCTTGTGTGTATGGGGTTTTTTTCAGATTTCTCTTGCATACATAGTTAATGATGTCTGTCTTCTAGCTTGTTCAATTTGTGGCTTGTGCTTTTTTTACTGTATGTTGTTCAAGGAAGGTAGGTTCCCTATATTTCTTACTGCCTTCAAATGCAATATACAGCTAAGTACTCTTTAATTGCTCAGAAAAGAATATTGTAGGTGGATGCAATTAAAAGGTGTGTTGTAAATACAACATATGCAAGTATGCCAAATTGGATTTTACAGCTTTAATTTAAATGTTACCTTATCTTAATGTGTTTGATTTTTCAATTATATTAGCATTGTTGTAGCATAGCATTTTGTATATAAATTATCTCTGTGTGCACACAAAATTCAGGTGTTTTTTTTCACCACTCCTGATCAATTATCAAATGACAGAAATAGTGATTTTTGTGAGTAGGCTGGGAGACATCTGTAATACAACCCATTAGAAATGGGTGAATAAATCATTAATACAAAATTCAACAGTAATTGAACCTCAGAAATACAGTGCTGGCAAGTGTCTTAAATCTCATCTCCTGCAGTAGAGGAAAATTCAGAGTACTTAAATTGCCCTGAACATTTAAGCTGACTTGTTTTTAACAATTTCCAAAACCAATAATTTGGAATTGTGCTTAACTGCTTAATTAGACTTGCTTTTCAGTTAAAATACACTGTTGTCAAGGGAAGTGGTTTGAAAGGAAATCTGAGGGGATACTGCTTGGCTAAAAATATATTCCTATACCCACATGCGATTGAAAAACTGCAGTTATTTGTAAATGTGTATAGTTAGATTACTTCAGATATATTATCTCTAGTTATTTGTTGTTATAATTGGTGAGTCCTATGCTTGGCTGTAAACTTCCACCTTCTCAGGTAGGGAAAATGAAACTTCCTCTTTTTGATGTATGGCTGTGCTTGATAATGAAAACCTGGCCCATTAAATTCCTGCTCCATTTTTTGATAACTCAGTATACCATTCTGCTGCTTGATACTGGAAGCATAACCTGGATATTGGTCATAATCACAGTTCCAGAAGAAATATAGAATTTTAGAATAGTTTGGGTTGGAAGGGACCTTTAAAGGTCCCCCTACCATGGGAAGAGACACCTTCCACTAGACCAGGGTATTAAAGCCCCATCCAACCTGACTGTGAACAATTTCAGTGATGGGACATCTGCAGATTCTCTGGAGATCCTGTAAGGTTTTTTGTTTCACAAATAACTAAGGAAAAATAAAAACCCCTGAATAGCTCAATGTTAGCTTTACAAATAAGGTATCATTTACAGTGCCTCAATACTCTTGCATCAGGCTACAGTGTTGTTTGAAGTGAATGGTATTAAGTAAAAGATAAATCCCTTAGCATTCTAAATGGGCCTCAGAGATTAGAGTGGCTAGGGGTGGCTGGACTTATCTCTTAGCTGGTATGCCAATTTAAATGTTGCTATAGGTCTGACAGCAGATGCACGAACAGCCTGTCTGCTATAGGTCCATTTGCGTTCACAAGATACAGTCAGATGCACGAACAGTATGGTTTATTTACATTTCCAACATATACAGGTTCCTTAAGATTGCCAGTGATAAATATACTGAGCTGCGTTATATAGGTCAAAAATAAAATTATAATCAGAAATGTAATTTCTTAGGGAAGAAACCCTAGGAAAAACCCAACAACATACACTTGGCATAGCCAGGGCTGCACATCTTAGCAAAATCATCCCTTCTGGGAAGGACGAGGAGAACAAATGTGTCAATCTGTCCTTAGGGTTTGGTGTAAAATTCTGGTCCCACAAAATAGGTTCAAAATAGGGCTAACGTTTATACCTCTTTTTTTTTACTGCTGTGCAAAGTGTGGGGGTAGGACTGTGTCATGGTTTAGGGTCAGGGCAGCCCTATAGACCAATACCAGATGCTCTCTGTTAACCCCTCTCCGTCCCCAAAGGGAAAGAAAAAGAAAATAGGGAGAGAGACTTAGTGATTAAAAAAGGAAACTAGAACAGATTCAGAGAAAACAATAAAAGTGGAATATAAGCAAATATATACAAAACTCACATTGAATCCAACCTCCCTGATGGTAATTACATCACTGTCCTTAATGATGTTGTGGAGCAGGCACTGGGAGAGTCCCAGACTGGGCCCAGCAGCAGATGGGGAGCTGTGTTCAGGAGCTGGATTCTGGTACTGGATTCAGGAACACATGGATTACGATCTAAGGCAGAATGGACATAGTCCTTCTCGGATGCTGGACATTGAAGAAATGAGAGAGAAGCTGGAAGGGCCAAGCAAAGTGGGGCCTGACCCTCACAATCCCTCAGCTTTATACCAGCTATGATATATATGGGCTGGAATCCCTCGTTGGTCAGTTTAGGATCACCTGTCCTGTTCCTTGGTGGACATTTCAGCCTTGATGTCTTTTGCCAGGAACAGTTAACTACTGCAGTAAGCAAAAGAATGGGAAGGAGTGGACCACACCTGTCTCCACTCCCCATTCCTCCTTAATGTCATCACAGCACAGACCAGTGAATCTCCATCCAGCCTCAGTGTCTGCTCTAGACACTAGATGCTTTTTAGTAATGATGAGCTTTGCTATTTTCAATTGTTTGTGCTTACTGCTTTCAACAAGTGGGAACTTGTGTGATTTCAGCTGAATATGTTCCATCTTCCAAACAGTGTCAGAGGTCTCAAGTGATTTGTTCAGTTTATGCACTTCTCTGCCACATATCAGTTTGAAGAATGTTTACTCATCATCTTTAAAAGCAGAACCATTCATAAAACAGATAAAGGCAAGATCATATCTTCATGACCAGGAACAAAAAAACTTGATAGTGTGTTTCAGGAAATAATTTCATTGTTAAACCTGTGAGTCTGCCCAATGCTTCTAATTATTGAATACTTTTACCTTAGGTCGAGTACCCAGAGCAGTATCATCTGTCAACCAGCATTTATTAGCATCTGATGATGTGGTCAGCTGCTGCTTGGATTTAGGTGCACCCAGCATTTCATTCCGTATTAATGGACAGCCTGTACAAGGAATGTTTGAGAACTTCAGTACAGAAGGGTTTTTCTTCCCTGTTGTAAGCTTATCAGCAGGAGTAAAGTAAGTACAACTTAATTTTAATTGTTGTTTTCTTTGCTGTCTTGTCACACAAAATATTATCCAATTTCATGTATGATTTGTTCTGTTTTCTTGTTTCCATCCCGCCTAACCAGCAGCTAGGAGGAAGGGAAGCAGGAAAGTACTGATTTAAGTGATGATGTCATTTAAGGGTGAAATGTGGCCCTGTTAGCAATTTGACCAAATCACATTATCTGAAAATTATTTTATGGGTGTTTGGTGACCGAAGGAAAATTAGTTTTGTCTCATTCCAATTATCAGTGAGAAAAAAGCACATTAGAGAAACAATGCCACATTTGATGCTAATTAAAATTCTCACTGGCTTTCTCAGCAGGAAGTAAAAAAACTAAATGATAATGAAAATGGATGCTATTCACAGTAGGAAATGCAAAGAACAGATAAGAAGCAGTCTTGGAGTCTCGTTACTAATATTGCCAATTTATTATCTGTTTTGTAGCTAAAATACTGAGATTCAAATTTATCTTTTTCATACTTCTCTCATTACCTTCCCTGTAAGTCATTCAGAAATCTTCTGCAAATGTCAGTCTACTCAAGTGGCCAAAATTCTGTTAACACTGCAAATCTGACACAACAACAAAAGAGAAACTCTTGCATTGTTTTTATTACATGACCAATTTCTGTGCAATTCATCTTAGAGCATCTTTATTGCTGGTATTGACAGGCAACTATTTTATGAAGGGAAGAGATACAGATAATTAAGTATCAGAAGAAACATCTTTGGTAAGAAAGGCTGGAGTTTTTTTGCCTTTTGTAGGCTGAGCATGATTTCTATATGAAAAATGGATAAGATAGGATTTTTTTTTTCATTTTGAAAAAAATGCTAATGGTCTAGATGTCACACTTAAGAGATAATCAGGAGCAGAGTAAAAAATTGTAAAAAGATGCAAAGCTTTTATTTAAAGGAGGGTTTCTCTTATACATAGTAATTCTTGAAAAATGAAGATTCAGTATGGCCAGAATAGACCATATACAGCTTTCATAAATTATACATAGTTCATACATGTAGTAATTATGGAAAAAAGAAATCTTTGTTTCTCTGAGGTGAAATATATCATATAACTAGTTCTCTGTGGGCTTTTCCCTCTGTGATCAATACAGAAATACTTTGAGCATCTCATGCCTAAGAGAACCTCCTAAGTGAGAATACTAACAAAGACTAGACAGAATAAAGGAGGCCTGGGAACAGCTTAATAAATCAATTTTCATTTATTCTCAGGGAGTGACCCTACTATGTAGCTGCATTAGTACAAGAGCTTTTGAAAATGTTAATCTTTTTCCTGTAAGAAAACTGCCTAAACTGGTGTCATTGTTCTTTTCCTTCATCATCCTTTTTTTTTTTTTTGATGCTTGTGTATTTTTTGAGATCATTTTCACTGCAGTTAATGGTAGCTGATGACAGTAGCAGATTATGTCATCTTCTGCATCTGCTAATGTCAGAGAAATATTACATGGGAATCCTGAGTAAACCATAATTTACAACCATTTGATTTTAAGAAAGAAATATTTTTTAAAAAAAAATATGCCACTGCTTTGAATAATTTTTTTTTGCTTTGGGCAAAACAAATTTTCAAAAAATGGTGGGTAGGTGATGGTGTAAGATAGTACCTGCTAGTATGAATGCTCAGTAAGTCTTGGATGTTTATCAAGGCATGAAATACACTTGCATTTTTCTAAGTGCTGTTCAGATTAACCTGTAAGTTTCTAAATTAATTATAATGTTAGTATATGCTGACTATTTAAAAATCTAATTTATTAATTGAAAATTACCCAGAGTTCGTTTCTTACTGGGTGGACGTCATGGAGAGTTTAAATTTCTGCCTCCTGCTGGCTATGCTCCCTGTTATGAAGCACTGCTTCCAAAAGAGAAAATGAAACTGGAACCAGTGAAAGAATATAAGAGAGATTCTGATGGAGTGAGGGACTTTCTGGGTACAACACAATTCCTCTCTCAAGCTTCTTTTATCCCTTGTCCAATAGACACCTGTCAGGTATGTTAAGCATGCAATAATGGGACTGTAAATTATGTCTTAACAAAATTGAAACACACAATATAAAAACTAAGCTTGCTTTCCCCCTTTCTTCCCAATTCAAGAATTGTGTGTTTTGTTGTATTTCAATGAATTAGATCATCTTGAATCTATAAGGTGTGGTAGTTGGAACCTTTTCTTATTTGTGGAATTGTTCTGCTGTTTTCTTAGGTTGTTCTTCCTTTTCATCTTGAAAAGATAAGGGATAAACTAGCTGAAAATATCCATGAACTGTGGGGAATGAATAAAATAGAGCTGGGCTGGACATATGGCAAGGTATGCTTTGAACAACCTCTCTGGGTACAGTCACCTATATTACGTTAAGTCTTCTACCAGAAAAGCTGGACTTGAAAGTTGAACAGAGTATGTATTGGTCATTTATATACATATTAACAGCACATGAACATGTAACTTGGCTGAAGATAGTGATATTAACTAGTGTTTAGAAGGCAAATTTCACATATACATAAGGTACATATTATAGCACTGTTAAGTAATTAACTATTTGAAAAAGTGAGAAACATACTAGCTATTTCAAGAAGGATTTCTGCTGAAAATTTTATCAATACTGAGTAACCTCTCAACTGACTCTTTGGAACTCTAGTATTTGGGATCAAAAAATTAACAAGCAAAAAGTCCACTGTGGAAATTTGAGTCTGTTGATAATTGAGACAAGGTTTTGGTGACTTTTGTAAGCACACAAATTCCTCAACACTCAGGTATTTTATTTAATTAGTTACAGTTAAAACTTATTATAATGATCTTTTTATAATGTGGTATAACCTAACAGATTTAAGGGAGTAAGGCCATCTGGTCGACATTATTTAAATGCATATGACTCTTAGTTGACATCAGGATAGAAGGACTTGGAACTGAGTTAGAGAGGTTGTTTAATTAAGAGTCAGATAAGAATTCAAAGACTTATGTCAGTATCAGAAAAAGAACATTCTGCTTTATCATTTCAGTAGAATTTGGAAGACATTACCAAATAATTCTTGTACACATTCTTAGTCAAAACCATTACAATAGATCAGATGTGCTCTACTGAGCATAAATTGCTCAGGCATTCAGCAGAAATGTTCACTCAGTTTACAGGTTTGCCTTCTTCTGTTTCATGTATTTCTGTAGAACACATGAAATATCTATATTTTTTCTGATTTTGCTGTTTATGAAGGAGTACTCAGAGTGTGCATTATAAATGAATCAGGGGAAAGTAAATTTCTATTAATTTCTATTATGATGTATAAAATGTTATGATTAATGTCTTAATTATTGCAAAATATGAACTGATTTTTTTACTCTGATTCTGGCTTGAATATGATATCAGGAAAGTACTGGTTTCTGTTGCTTTGTTACAGATACGGGACGATAATAAAAGACATCATCCTTGTCTTGTGGAATTCTCAAAATTACCTGAGACAGAGAAGAATTATAATCTACAAATGTCAACTGAAACCCTTAAGTGAGCATTTTAAATAGAAATTGAAAACATTTAAAATAAAATAAAGTTGTTGTGTGTGTTGGCTTTTTTATTATTACTATTATTTTACTCAAACCTTTCATACTGTTGTCAGATATAAAAACATTAGAATATCTCATTCAGAGTGTGTTCTGACATTTTGGCTCTACAGTGACACAGATGAAAAAATAACACCAAATCCTGTTGGTTTTAATACAGTGGCATATCTTTCAAGCCACCTATTTGTACATTTTTGGTCTTTGAATGTCTTATTTTTTTATGTTGGATAAGTTAAAATATTTGGGGGTTGAAATTTCATTATTTTGAATAACTTCCCTGTTTTTTAGTTCTGTTTTTTAGTTTCTAAAAGAAATCTATAAAATGGGTAAGCACTATAACGTTATGTTTCACTACTGCCATTTTTTTTTATGTCGGCAGAACCCTTTTGGCCCTTGGATGTCACATTGTTCATGCTCATCCAGCAGCTGAGGAAGATCTTAAAAAAGTCAAACTTCCTAAAAAGTATGTATCTCACAATATCTGTTGTGTATTATGTGTAACAACCGGATATTAATTGAAGAAGAATTGAACAGTGTATGTATATGATGGTAAACGGATCTACTTAAAACAGGGTATACCATTTTCCCATAACTCCCATTTCGATTTGCACCCCTTCAAAAAAAGGCTTGTTCAACATACACACATTTCCAGAGACATTATTAATGCATTTATTTACTGAAGAGAAAAAAATAGAAAACTGCTCTTATAATGTTGCACTAGGAAATGTACATATGTAGATTGTTGTATAAAATATAAACAAGTTTTTGGTTTAATTTTTATTTGGTAACTAAACTACGGAAGTCAGCGCTAAAATAGTTGAATGATCTTTTTTATTTAGACATCTTTAAGTCATCAGTTGTAATCACCCCAAAAGTGAAGATTGATCAAGGATTACATCTGTATTTTAGCCCTGTCTGTGGGGATTCTATAGTCCTCCCACAACAGGTTAAACACTTGTCCTTGGAAGAAAACAGTAATTTGGATACTTGTTATTTTGTATCAGTTTATCAACCCACAAGATGTCTTTTTTTCCTAAAACAGCTTTATCCATGTAAAACAGAGTGTTAGTTTTTTTTAAAGAGAGCAGTAAAATAGTTTTATGATATTGAAGATAGTAATCTTGATCCAGTTGATGGCATTAATGAAAAAAGGAAAACTGAACATTTTCAAAGGTTTATACTGCTGACAGTCTATTTTAATACTTTTTTAATATGATTGAATACGATTGTATTCAATAATGGAACAAATAAATTTTAATTTCTGACTCTTGTTATAATATTAGCGATAGGACAATCAGAAATTACCTCAAGTTGTGCCAGTGGAGATTTAGGTTGGATATTAGGAAAAATTTCATCACCGAAAGGGTTGTCAAGAGCAGGAATAGTCTGCCCATGCAAGTGGTGGAGTCACTGTCCCTGGAGGTTATTAAAAAGATGTGTAGATGTGATGCTTGGGGACATGGTTTAGTGGTCATCTGGCAGTGCTGGCTTAGGGTATTTTTTCATAGGAACCCTTTAGGGATGCACGTACAGACCTGTGTTATATTTTATTATGGTTAAAGTAGGTGGAAAATGAGACTGTGATAGAAGATATGACAGATTCATATCCTAGCCAATGACCAAATGCAATGCAGGATTTTTGCAAATAAATGGGAGAGTAGGAGATTGAAAAGTGGAGAGAGAAAGTGAGCCCCACCCTATGAATGCCACATAGAAAACTTTAAATACATTCAGTGGTGTATCATGACTCTCACTTTTCCTATGTTAACTTACAGTTACATGATGTCAAATGGATATAAACCTGCCCCTCTTGATCTTTCTGAAGTGAAATTGTTACCATCTCAAGAATTTCTAGTTGACAAACTAGCAGAAAATGCACATAATGTCTGGGCAAAAGACAGAATAAAACAAGGATGGACCTATGGCATTCAGCAGGTAAGGACATCTTTACATGCATTTGGAATAAGAAGGTGAAATTTTGTTCTCTGGAAATCAGTTGGAAGTGTTAAGTAATAGGATAATTGTCGTATAATGCCTGGAAAAGTTAAAGGGGATGGGGAGCAGGAAAAGAAGCCTTGCCCATGCAAGTGTAAGTAAATTTTCAATCCTGCATGGCTGCAGCTGCAGAATGTAGGAGAATATATTTTCATACTTCTCCTCCATTCTTCTCTTGGGCTTGCATTCATAGGACTGTTATGCATCAATATTGTTTCTCTCCTGCAATCTTCACGTTATTTCTGAATATATTCTGTCCCATTGTATAAAATCCTTGTAATATTTAAACATGGTTTTCTTTTTATAACCCCTCTTAGGACCTTAAGAACAAACGTAACCCTCGGCTAGTGCCATATGCATTATTAGATGAACGTACTAAAAAATCAAACAGAGATAGCCTCCGTGAAGCTGTTAGAACATTTGCGGGCTATGGTTACAGTGTTGAGCCACCCGACCAAGAGATGGGTATGTACTTTCAATAACAGTCATGGCCTTTTTTTCCCCTCAGTGCTGGGAAAAGACCATAAAACACTGAATAGATAAGGAAAACATAGCATGTGAATGTTATAACATGTGAATTAATAGTAGTGTATTTTATAGTGGACTTTAATGAAGGACGTAAATCTACTTTGTAAATTACTTAGACATATTTTTAAAAAATTATTGGTTGTCATTAATGATATAAAAATTCTAATTTCCATGTTTTTTAAATTGCAGGAAATCTGAAGTGTGAGTGGACATACTGGTTTCCATTTAGAAATAATAAAAGAAAAAAAAAATAGGATTAATTTAAAAGAAAATGTACATGGTATGCAGATTAGTTTTGACTACTTTAAGTCAAACTCAGTTCTCAAAAAATCATCTAAGAAGTCCAGCAAGTTCACTTTTATTTTTATTTTTTTATTGAAATCAGGAGCAAGAATTTGATTAGAAGATTTTCTTCATATTTGCTATACCACCGCAAATTTTTGACAGAAGTGCAAGCTGAAACAAAACTTATTTGATAATTTTTGTATAATATTCTAATTGTAAATAGTTCTGTTGGTAGGTATTTTGTTGTATTGGAATACAACATTATTGCAGTGAATTGTATTGCATGTAGTAATCTTGAACTTTTGAGGTTTCCTCTTGTCAGCTTTGTGCTTGAGGCTCTGCCTTGAGTGATACTTGAAAATATTTTGATACTAAATAGCAGATAATCACTCATCCTGTATAGGCTTAGAATGTAATATACTCTGTATGCTGATTACTGTTCATCCTTTACTGTGAAGATTCTTAAACGTGCAGCGGTATATAATGGCTGTTTTCAGAGATAGAAAATACTGGGAACAGATGAAAAGCTCAACAGTGGCATTTATAGTTTCATGTAATTACAAAAGGTGGCTTTTTTTTTTCTCTGTTCATTTTTACAGCTGTCCAAACAGTAGAAAAAGTCAGCATTGACAAGATACGATTTTTCAGAGTAGAACGGTCTTACGCAGTGAAGTCTGGAAAGTGGTACTTTGAATTTGAAGCCGTGACAGGTGGAGATATGCGTGTTGGCTGGGCCAGGCCAGGCTGTCGACCTGACATAGAGTTGGGAGCTGATGATCAAGCATTTGTATTTGAAGGAAGCAAAGTCAGTACATCCCTATTTGTTTTGACCTATGAACAGGCTAGGCAGAGAAGTGCAGTATAAGTCTCCTCTGTGTATTCCAAATTAACTACTGGGATATTTCTGATTCATGTAAAGACATCTCTGAGCTTTGTTTCATGCTGGAGAGCATCTCCATTTTGATTTTAGTCATTGAAATTATGCTGACAAAGGTTCATTTGTTTATCTGTCTTCCTAGAATATACCCAAATGAGCAAAGAAGTCTGTCATAGGCACAAAAAAATACAGCATTAGCTTCCTTTTTCTTTTTTTAATAAGTGGTGTTTTACAGAAATAAAACAAAGTTTCTTCAATGACTGGGAGAAACACAGTTCTGCTTTCCTTTTTCTGTCTTTTCTGCTTTCTCCACATTCTTTCTTCCCAAACTTGACACCCAAAGGACCAGAAGGATGGTAATGATACTATATGTGAGAAGTGGAATCCAGTGAACAGTGGTTATCACGCAGGTTCTAAATTGCTGATTGCATATTACGGAAGTTAGGGTGCCTTAGTTTCTCTGTATGAAATAACTAGGATGATAATTAAGTTAATTACCTGAAAGCTATGAGATCCTTAAGGGTGAAATATTTGTGTTTTTCACGTTTTTGTTTGTTTTTTTTTTTGTGTGTGGGTTTTTTTAATTATTTTTTGTTGGTTGCTTTTTAGCATTTTAGCATGGCATTTATTTACTTTTTGTTTTGTTTAGGGCCAGCGTTGGCATCAAGGCAGTGGATTCTTTGGACGAAGCTGGCAACCAGGAGATGTGGTTGGTTGTATGATAAACTTGGATGACAAATCAATTATCTTTACTCTGAATGGAGAGTTGCTTATAACCAGTAAAGGTTCAGAACTTGCATTTGCTGACTTTGGAATAGAAAGTGGTAATTTTCTTTTTCTAGATACAAAACCTAGAAAACTAGTTTGTCTTAATGGTTTAGTGAACTGAGGAATCATGTTCCCTTGATGTGAGCCTTCAAACTGTGCTACACATTAATGTCATAATATTTATTTTAAGAGTGCTTATATTGTGCAGACTGGTTTGTTTTATTTTGCTTTTTTTCCTTTAACTGCAATTATATATTAATGGGTAAATTTTTTTCAAGCCTTGGTAGGCTTACTCATAGGACTGAACTTCAGCATTAAGAAGTGGTAACAATAAGCACCTTGAAAAATTTCCAAAAGCTGAAAATGTAGTCTGTGATTATATCACTGGAGCATATGTGTATTATATTTTTGTCTGTGAAGGACTAAATGAGTACTTTGCAGTGAGATGCTGCACAAAAAGAACACATCTTTGTAACATAAACTGAGTCTGATTTGCAATTTATTTTTGTCTCCATCCTCTTGGTAGCTTATCTGAATTTCTCCTTTTGCTGGACTACTTTTCCTTTCCTTTGCTTTTTTGAGCAGTAGTATCTACATGACTATTGAAGGAGACAGGGAATATTTTCAGACTGTTTTGTTTTATTTTTTAGTTGGTATTTTCCTTGGAAGCATATCTCCTCCAACTAGTAGTAGCTTCATGTCCATCACTAATTCCCAGAAGGCTTTGCAATTGTTCACTGTCTCTCTTCAGTCTGATTGTTGGTATTGTTTCTTTAATAGTAGAGAATGAGGGACTGCCTTAAGAGAGCTATTCTGAAGGCTTAAAGTTGAAGTGTAGGAGAGAAAATTTCACCTTTAGATGTTGAAAAATTCTCTTTTCCCTGAAGTTGCTCAGGTTTCTGGTTTTTGAGAAATGGACAATGTATTCAACAGCCTTGAGTCCCTGTCTGTTGGCTGCTACAGATATATGGAGACCAAAAATGAAATGCTGGCATTTTTTACAACTGAACTTAAGTGTGTGTTTGTCAGTCATGAATGATGGAGGAATGAAGGTTGGCAACAAATTTATACCTACTGATGAGAAACTAAATTTTCAACATATATACTGAGATACCTGAACCTCATCTGAAATTCCATTTGAAACTTCAGTGCCCTTAGAGAGAATACTTAACATTTGTTAAAAACTTTGATCTAGCCAAGTTTGTCTTCCAGTGTCAACTCATCATCTAAACTCTAATAAATGAATAAATGGCTTGAGCACATCTTGTTGGATTTTTTTTTTTTCAAATCTGATGGCTCACCGAACTACCTCTTGACATTTTTTCTTGTTTTCCACACAAATCTACTACTACTTACTTACAGAAATTGTTAAACTAGTTTAATGTATAAATAAATAGGATACTGTGTGCAATTATATTGCACTTAGACATGAGTATTTAAGATGGCTTTAAGTCTTTGCTACTGTCGTCACTTCCAGTGCATTATTTGTAAGAGCTAAAGTTTATTTCATATTAGATGGGTCCAAAATAGAATGCTTCTGTTCCCAAAAAGAAATTACTGTTGTGTTTTCTAATTATTTTTTTATGTTGTTGTTGTTGTTGTATTGTTTTCTTAGGTTTTGTTCCAATTTGTGCACTGGGTCTAAATCAGATTGGTCGTATGAACCTTGGAATGGATGCCAGTACATTCAAGTATTATACAATGTGTGGCCTTCAAGAAGGTTTTGAACCTTTTGCTGTCAACATGAATCGAGATGTTGCTATGTGGTTTAGTAAACGCTTACCAACGTTTGTCAATGTGCCAAAAAATCATCCTCACATTGAGGTAACATTACATGTTAGGGAGACACCTGTTTATGAACTGTTTGTTTAGCAATCTGAGACATTAAACCCTTACTAATACTTACTGTCATCAGATAGTTTGTCATATAAATGTATTAAGTCACTCTTAGATAATTCCAGATGATCTTGTCTATCTCCAGCTTCATTTTTGGTAGTATTACCATTCATATGTATATAGCTATCTGTTCTATTATATGTTGTACTTATTTATGTTGTAGTGGTTATCACAGCTGACATGTTTCAAACAGCTTTCTTAGAACCACTTTATATATTCAATCTTACATATGCTTTAATTTTTCTTAAATAAAAATCATTCAACTGAATTCAGCATCACGTGGTAATGGAAGTGTGAGCTAAACAGAGACAGATTTAGCTCACTAATCTGAGAAACATTTAGGCGTACCTGTGGTGTCGCTAAGTGATACCTGTTTAATTTATTCTTATGATGGAGCGTGCAACAGCTCCCTAACTAGTCTACTCTCGAGCAGAATAATAGATCCCTTGTTTTGTATAAAGTATTCCATATTAATATATTCCAGAATTATATGTTTGAATTCATGACTTTTTTTTTTTTTTTTACTATATTCTCTAGGACATTTACTTTCATTTGGATATTTAGCCAGTTACTCCCTGATACTTGTCTTCGAATATTTCCTTCTTAAACAAAATACATTTTACTGAATTCCAAATAAATGATCTCGGCTTTTTTTTTTTTTCATTTTATCAAGACCATTTCACCTGTATTCCTGTCTTTTAAAATTTTTGATATATTTCTGTCACTAAGTTTTAAAACGTACTCACTTGTTCAGCCCAAGGGAAAATAATATCTGAGACCGACTTCCTAGTGATCATCTGAAGGATTCTAATTGATATTTCTTCTCATTGTGATAGAAAACTGCTGATTCTTCAGAAGCAATTTTTCAATGACTTCTGTATGCAAAATGAATTAATTAAATAAAATCTGTACTTTTGTTTTGTTTTTAAATGTATGGAACAATTTGAAAATATTTGCTATAGTCAGGATAAACTGAATCTCTCACTTCCCTTGCTCACCAGGCTAAATTCTCTGTCAGAGAGAGCTTCATAGTTTTGAAATTCATTCATTTTGAAAAATTAAGTTGATTCAGTTATCCTCTGGTTGCTTAATTTTCAGTGGTTTGGGGGGGGGGGGGGGGGGGGTGGTTTGTTTTTTTTTTTTTCTGTTGTCGGTTTTTAACATTTTTT
>JANHFX010002121.1:7938-22384 GCA_027560015.1 Chloroceryle amazona
ACAGTATCCGAACACTTCCCTTGAAGTAGGCTAAAAAAAGCATGTGCCTTACAATGTTCTAGGGACAGTTGTTTCTTCGTTTCTTTCTCAAATCCCTGCAGTGAAAGCTGAAAAGCAGAAATTACTTGGGAGTATTTGCCCCAGAAATGGTCAGCAGAAGGAGCAGTCAGAAGAGAAAAGGGTATTTGTTTCTTGCACTAAGTATGGGAGGCTATATTGGTTAAGTTTCCACCGTTATCCATAGCAAGCCTGAGTGGACAGATGATTTGAAAGTGAACGGCAAAATTACAGCTCTTCAGAGAGAGAGAGGGCAGGAGCAATAGGGGCTGGAGGAACAGTTAGGAATAGAAGAAATAGGGTGGCTAGATGGTACGTGAACTGTTAAGGAATGCTGAATTAAAAAACATGGGTAAGAGGCAAGAGGATGGGAATGGGAATCAAAAAATTGTTGGAAAGAAGAGAAAAAAAGAATGTCTTGGGTCAGGAAATGCGCTTGAAAAGTAACTGTAGGGAATTAAGGCGCAGAAGGGAGAGAAGAAGTGAAGATCTTGTAATTATTCTATTGAGAATAATCAATGTTGTGCTCTGCATGATCCCCAAAAGGACCGTCACAGTCTCTTGAAAATCCCTGCTGCCTCCTCAAAGGAAAACCTGCTAGGGCTTCACATCGTGAAGACTTTGCTGCCTAGAGTAGAAGAGGCCAGATAAATCCAGAAGGTCCATGGATTAAGAGAAGCAGCTATAATAATGTACGGTCGGACACTTCCAGGCTGCATACTTTCCTGTAGATACCACTCCTGCTTCTGGCATCTTCCCCTACTGTGTTTTGATTCCCAGGGAATCCTTTCCTATAGCATAGCTGTAGGATGGACCCTGGTTTTCCCCAGAATGAAACTCCAGTTAGTTAGGGCTAACTCTTCTTGTCTGCTGTCCCAGCTTCTGTCCTCTGGGGTTCCCCTGCTGATAGTTGTGTATCTCAGATACCTGACCACACTGCTGTGTGCACTGGGAAACGGAGCACTGGACCAGGCTGCCCAGAGAGGCTGTGGAGTCTCCTGCTCTGGGGACTTTCCAGCCCCCCCTGGGCCTGTTGCTATGGGGGCTGCCCTGGGTGCCCCTGCTCTGGCAGGGGGGTTGGACTCGATGATCTCCAGAGGTCCCTTCCAGCCCCCACCATTCTGTGATACTATGAAAGAGGCTGGGTTTAGAGCAGGGGAGGGGAGCTAGCATAGAGAGCAACAGTTCTGACACAGGCTGAGCACAACTTTGTATTTCAGCGTTTCAGCTCATACTAGCATAGTTAAATAAGCTAATGTTGCTAAAGTGACTAGAAGTAAACCAAGATGTAGGCTTCGAAAACTTCTCTGCAAGATACAGAGCTGTGCTACACATGCAGGAAAAGCTTTTGTAATTCAGGTCTCAGAGGAGGGAGAAACAGAGCGTGTACAACTGATGTATATTGCTGTGTGACCTTGCTACTTCATTGCCAACAACAAAAGTTTGCAGGCAGCACGTTTTGCGTAGAATATTTGAAGTGAGATTTGAAACTGGTCAGCTGAGAAACAGAAACCTTGACTATACTGTATTAAAAACAAGCAGTAATACCTGCTATGACTCTAAAGCCTTTAATGGTGTTTTTCTGAAAGATAAAAACTCCCCAAACCATCGGGTATCTGAAATAATTCAGTGAGACAGCAGAGAGTAAGCGAACGCTATACCTTCCATTTCCAAACTGACTTGAAGTTTTTATGAGGCATTGCTCCAGAGCATTAGGTGTATGATACAATGTAGGTTTGTAACTACCTGTGTAATTTGCTAACCCCTTGCTACGGCATGAATTGGCATAAGAATAGTGTGGCACCTTTGTGATTGCTTTTGAATGAGTAACACCCAGTGGTGGCAGATGTGTATGGTATTGGCTAGAGGAAAGCTCCAGTACCTATTTGCATATAGGAACCTCAAGTTCTGCCTTGCTGCTGACATAGAGAGTTAAGATTTACTGTCAGGGTCCTGACTTAAGGCCCCTGATATTTGTATTGACTACAAAGTGGATTTTTTTAACCATTTCATGTTTCTGGACACACAGTTTCCATGTGTTTTCCATGTTACTCAGTTCAGCTTTGAAAGGTGCCGTGCTACGGCATTGAAGTACGGTGCTCTGAGTGGCTCCATTTGCAGGCGAGGATATGGATCTTCTAACAGACCAGCCAGAAACTCAGCGTTGGAACCAAAAATAAAATTAGTTCTCTCTAATTTGTGTCAAGAGGATTAATGACTTTGCAGACTCCATTCTGCCTTCGTGCCAAATCTTGTCTTCTAACTAGAGTTGAATAGGATGGTATTTGTTAAGCCTTTGAAATGAAGAGTGAAGGTGCTCCGAAAGAAATGCTATGTGGATTATATAAAGAGTTTAGATTCTTAACGGTGGAGACAGTAGCTTAACTAAGATCATGTGAATATTTCTGGTTTGGTTCAGACCAGCTGCAGATGGGAGACTATCAAGTATATTGTTTAACTAGGCGATAAAAACAGAGCTGTGCTAAATCTGAGCATGGCGATGATTCCAGCGAGCTCACTGAAACAAGCTATTTTTGGCAGGGGAAAAAAAAAGAAGATAGGACTTGGGATCTGCACTGAGAACCTAATTTTCTGTCTATTTAGGGAACAGGAAATGAGAAGCTACATTACCACTCGGGATAAAGCTAACATGAAACAGTGAGGATGAAAGGCTAACGGACATGGCTTCAGAGGAAGGAATCAGGCTGATAGATGTGCCTGGTTGGCTTGGTGGAAAAAGGATGATAGGAAGGTTTGGGTTTATTTTGGATTGGATCAGTGTCTGGGAAAGGCCGTGAGGTCCTTGCAGGGGGGAGTTTTCTTTAGCTCTTTACTCATGTTTTCAATATAACATCTTGTACGTTCTGAGGCCTTCTTTTAAAGCATTGTTCAGACAACACACACAGGCCTGTCACCTCCTCTTTGGAAACCATGTGTGAAATTCGGGTAGTAATGGAATGCCTCTTGTAAATTTAAAATACAATGATAATTAAGTTTATAGATTTCCAATATTCTGGGCTATTGAATGTTCTTAAACTAATCCATTAGTAAGGGTGAAAGAACTGACTCTGTGATCTATGCGATGTTTTCACTGCTATTTCAGCTCGGGTACTGAATTTGTAACCAGGAGAACTGAAGTTCTGAAATTAACTTCAAAGCAGAGCAAAAGGCTAAGGAACACAGAGTCTGAAAGTGGAGCTTGACGCATTCACAGGAGGAGTTACATGACTGGCTAAGGTGTTCTTGAATATTTTAGATGGATTAGGAAGAGTCGTTAAACTGGGTGTCTTCAGGTTTTAATCGATCTCTTAGTTGAGGATTGCCACTGATTGCCTGAAGGATCTAAGAAGGATTCTTTCCCCTGCCTCTCCTGCATGCAATCTTGTTTTTTTCATAATTATAGTTGTTGTTTCTTTGTTTTATCTTTGCTGGCAACTAAAGATGGGGGCCTGAACATGCTCTACTGTCATTCCTAAGGGAAATTTTCAGGATCTTACATTTTGGCAATGCCTTCTAGTTTGCAGTTGCCAGATTTGAGAGGAGTAAGGAATTCGCTTCTCCCCTCACCCTCTCATCCTTGTTTACATTGGACAAGGCTGTGGATTTTTATTTTTCTGGGCTCTTCCATTTTATAGAATAAAGTTCATTTCCTGGGTTTAGTTCAACTGCTTCACGCTAACTCCCTGACCGTGCAAGACCTATAGTGCTGCTAAATACACTTGCTCTTTACTGCCGTGTGATTTTTCTTTTTTTTTCCTCTAAAAGATGACAAAAAGTTACTAAAGATACACATTGCAGGCTGGGAGTGGTTTTCAGCTGCTGTGTCTGTATGTCTGAGCAGCATGGAGTAAATACACTGCATATGTTCAGGACTCGGGGAAAACTCAACGTGGTGATCAAGGTAACCTGTCCCCTCTCCTGCTCGGAGAGGTCTCTGCTACAGTCATACAAGCAGCAAAATCAATACTGTGCTTTAATCCTGAATGTACTTAAAATTTTGCTTTGAGGAATCTGTCCTTCTGGACTGTTTTTTTGCTGGGC
Organism: Chloroceryle amazona; assembly: GCA_027560015.1. NCBI lineage: Eukaryota > Metazoa > Chordata > Aves > Coraciiformes > Cerylidae > Chloroceryle > Chloroceryle amazona. The sequence continues at coordinate 12,037 of JANHFX010002121.1, forward strand.
AGTGCTGTAGGCTGTACACCTTTAACCTGATTGATGGGAGTGCACCACTAATAGAATCGAACTGTTTAAAATCGTATCTCTCGGTAAAGGGGCTGGAGTTCCAGGGAGAAAATATAGGAGGACCACTGATCTTAAACCTAGTACCCAAAAGGCTTTCAAAATCTAACAATCCTAACGTTTTTTACCTTTCAGGTAGCCTTTCAGATACCTTTCTGTGTGACGGAGATAGCAGAGACTCATATGCAAATGTGAAGGCTTTGAGCTAATTGAATGCGAATTACTTTCTGGACATTGGATGTTAGAGAATTGATAAAATAACTCATTAGTTAAAATGGAACTGGGTGATTATTGATGAATTGCTTAGTTACATGAATGTTTTAATGGCCTCTGTCAGTACGGAGTTAATTTCTGAGATGTATCAGGGTGTTGGGTGGGAGGTTGCAGAGCACTGTGATGGGATAAAACCAGCTCTGCTGGTGTTGCTGCGTTCAAGCACAGTGCAAGTAGGCAGAGGTGGGGAAGCAACTACTTTTTTTTGTGCTCTTTTCAGCAATTCTATTTGTATTTTTATACTCTGCCTTCATTCTCTTATAAAAGTCATAAGCTGTATGATCTGTTGAACGTAATGGGCAGATGTGCTGGTTCAGGGAGTGTGCTGAGATGGTGGACAGGGGACACCAGCTCTCTCATGCAGCACAGGGCACAAAGGTGGATTTATTCTTGCATGACATAAAATCCTTCCTGGGCTCTGGCTTCCTGCAGCCACCATGTGGTATCTAGAGTCTGGGAGAGTCTGTTGTGCAGAGCTAAAAATGCCTCGCTTCCAAAATCTGAATGATAGAGTGAGGCTCAGCTGATCAGCAGCAATTATGAGCCTGGTGCTCAGTGAATGGGGTTTTTACTGCCTCTGATACTTCTTCACTAAAAGCAACGAAGGCTGATACATTTCCATACATTTGCAAGGAGAAAACTGTCACATCACACACCTTTTAGGTGAGTCAAGCAAAGGGAAGTTCTTCAGGGTAAGAAAAGGGATACTGAGGACCTGGGGAACATGATCAGCCAAAAGAGAAGGCCTATTTACATAAGCAGCAGTAGCACAGACTAACCCCTGCAATGACACAAGCTTAGGACCAAATTCTTGGGTCTTGGGTGAGCGCAAGAGTGGGTGTGTGAGCAGAGGCAGCAGAAGCACCAGTGATGAAATTATGGAAGAGCAAAGCCGAACTGCAGTCCTGCTGCCTGGGAGCCAGGAGCCCACCTGAGAGTGAGCACAGGGAGATGAGAGTTGTTTTCTTCAGTCTGATGGGAAGAGCTGGATTTAGGGCAGGACAGAGTCGAATATTTCTCAGCCATTTCCCTGGCAAACCAGAGAAGTTGTTTATTTGACTTCCCTACAGAAAAACCATACCTGAGCACTAACAGATGCATTACTTCAAACACACTTGCTCTAGAACGACAGCTTGCAGAAGTGTAGAATCTGCGTGTAGATGCAGAAAAGGATGCAATTCTTAAACCTGTGTATTGCTTTCATCTTTGCTGATGTGACGTTAGAAAGAAATGTAGCATCCTAGAAATACCAAAGTAAGTATGGACCCAGAGCAAGAAGACTCATCAGAGAAATTGTGTAGCAGATGTTTAATGTATACTATGAAGTGACACGGACATTTTTCTTTGCATTTCAGAATAGATGAATAAAATAACCTATGCTGAACTGGGTGAGAATAAACTGCTAGCACTATCCATCTGCCCTTGCTGAAGGATAGCCTTTATCTCACGCAATGACACTGGGGTAACAATAGACCTGTGAACTAATGGGATGATCTGGTCATAAATCCAGAAGTCACATTGAGGCTATTCTAATGTTGAGGGTGTCTGCCTGGTGCATTTTTTGGTCACCATCTGGAAGGAAGGCAACTGATGCAAATCGGGTTTTGTGGGAGTAAGAGCCTAATCTGCGTAAGGGTCACACTCCCATGTGAAATATGTATGGATTTCTCAGTGGGAGTCATTGCCAACTTAGCCTACTGCTTCTTTTTACCTCATTGTGTATACTAGCCCAAGGGGATAATCAGGTCACAGATTAATGCTATGCATTTGCCAAACCTCTTTGAGAGGAGCAAACACCGTTGGCCGTAAATTTAAACCTCTGAATAAGTTAAAGTGGGTGAAGGTGAAACAATTATTCTTGTGCTTATCAACATACTACTGCACTCTACAGGGCTTGACTCTCTTCCCCTTAGAAGTCAATTGCAAGGCTTCTATTAACCTTAATGGGAGCAGGCTTGCCTGCCCTGTTCTTGACCTATAGGGGGGCTATGCAGAAAGTTTTTCAGTGTTTTAATTATGTACAGAAAGAAAACTAAACAAATGAAAAACAAACCACAAAACACAACAACCCACCTGCGTGTTATTTCCAAAGCATGGTGCTGAAATCTCTTTCAGAATTAAAAGGGTGCCAGGGAGAGGGTTGTTGCTATTCTGTTTATTCCTGCAAAATATAAATCATCTACCAGGGAGGGGTGAGTTTTGATAGCTGGCCTCGGTGCACTGTTGCTATGGTGAGTTGCAAACAATTCCTGTCTGGATCCTGGTGGGTTTGTGCACTTGCTGAAGTGAACCCTGTTACTGAGTGAATTATTTGGTTCAGATTTCCTGGCTTAGAACGTGTTGGTTGCAGAATTCTGGCACTAAAGTTTCAGCCTCTGAATGGTTGGCTCCTGTTTAAAGCAGTTTGAAATGGTGTCCTATCCTTAAATAAGCATCCTTTGGAAGGTGTGAAATGTACCAAATACGGGAAATGGAAAAGAGCATTCCGTGGCATTCCGTGAGATTTTTTTAGTGTTCCTGACTGTTTGCCAAGGCTCACGCAAAATAAATTTAATAGTCCATGGACACTCATGAACCATAGAACCAGGAGAGGAGCTGAAGGGTGTTAATTCGCAAAGATGCAACTGGAGAACGGTCCATACAAGGACAAAAACTGGAAGCAATGACCTGTAATGTTTATCTGTTCTAGGACTGGAGGCAGGCCAGCAGACAAAGTTCTAATTTGGAAAATGGCTGGTCACATCTCAGATTCTGGGTTAATGGAAAGACATTAATCCTTAAGAGGAGCCTGGAAGTCTGCCCTGAAGCCAGCTCTCCAGGCTAGCTGCATATCCAGCCTGAAAATGCAGCGGAGTTGCAAATAGTAGTGAACTTCACAGAGCTGTTTAGCTTTGTGTTCTTGGTGGTGGATTGTTTTTTACTCTCCTTACAGAAGAAAGATCAGTAAATCCATCATCCTGCCCATTATGCAGGATGTTATGTCTCACTTGGACTTGGAGAAGCGCTGGATTTGAGACAGATCTGTGGAAGGATGTACTTTGTGTCACTGTGGTCCTTCAGGTCTCCCCTGCCACGTGTGATAGACTGTCTCTTACGGCTCATTTTAACTTGATTTCCAGTTGCAGTGTGAGCCTAATGAGTGAAGATACGAGATTATTCATTCCTGCTGTTACACAATAACCAGAGGTGCACGTTTGCCCCGGGGATCTGCATGAACAGCAGACTTGGGAAGGCGTCCCCTGCAAGAATGTCCTTTCCAGTGCAGAATGAACCAAAGGTACTGCTGGAATTATTTAGCCCGTAGAATATACAATCGTGTAGCTGAAAACATGGGATTATGTTTTCTGCTGATGAAAATGCATGCTGCTGCACTGGCACTAGTGAGCTATATCATCACGTTCTGAAAAGAACTTCATCTGGTTTTATTTGCTGCAGTTGTTTAGTTGCAAAAGTCCCACTCGGGATTTGGGCTTATTTGTCATACATGCTGAAGAAAACAAGTAGTAAGATGAATGTAGTGCAAGGCACTACAGCAAACAATCACTGATGCTAGACTGCATCAGCTTGCCGTACAAAAGAAAAGTGGTCCTTAAATCAAGCACCAGAAATAAGATCCTTTAAAAGAAGGGAAAATAGTCTATTTTGAGTTTGCTCTTTTGCAGCAAAATAGGAATTGTAATGCTCCTGTAATCTCAGGCCAAGCCAGACTTTGGTAAGGATAATGGGCCATAAATGCATTTAGTTCTGCTGTTAGCAAGAGTAAATGTATAGCTGTCAAGTCGGGGCACGTCTATGAAGTGCTGAGTAAAACCATTGCTGGGCGTGATGAAATCAGTGTGCCAAAGGAGAGGGGAGAATGCAGATCCATCAAGTGAACCTGTTAAAATTTTGAAGCAAGTTTAAAACAGGACAGATGCCTTGACCATCTGCTGAGGAGTATGTGTGGACATAATTGCACAGAACAACTGTCATTTCATTTTCCTTAAAAAAAATCCTCATTTTACAGGAAGCGTGCGGCCAAAGGGAGCAGCTTCTCCCTCCCTCCAAAGCCCACGTCCTTGAAATAGCTGTATGGTCTTTGTTTAACACTCGCTTCCGAATGATCTGCTGTATTTGTGGCTGTCCTGTTGTGTGTAAGGATTTACATCTAGCCTGTCCTTTAGAAGTTGGAGCCTCCTCCTGTTCGGCGTGCCTGGGCCATTCATCAGAGCTTATCACAAAAGTACTGAGATACTCTGAACTGGAACGATGCTCCCAGGGCTCTTGTTCTTGTGGTTTATGTCACTAGGACCTTTGGCAGAGTTAGATCTTTGCATCACGTGGCTGCTTGTCCATTACTTTTATTACAGAAGAAGAGTGGGAGCATTGCTGTCCCTTTCAGTGCGTGGCAGAGCTGTGGAAGCCGCGGAGATGTATTTGGAAATAGATGAGATTTTAATAGAAGCTAATGAAGGCAGGGGGCATGTTTGTATTCTCAAGTGTGCCTTCATGGACAATCGAAACTACTGACATTCAGTCACCACCATTTTAAAGGAGGGATTTTTCACTCTGGCTTCCTAAGCACAGACTCACCTTTAGGTAGAAGCTCAGTTTTATGTGGCAGGAATAAGAAGCAAGTATCCCATCAGTGGCCTCTGCCGGGTGATTAAAGGTCTCTGAGTGTGGAGCATTTGCTGTGAGATGCTTGCAGTTCCAGGAGTTGTCATAGTGCCTTTGCTTGTGATTTGTATAATGGAAAAAACGAGAGGGATGTGGCTAAGTAGGTAGAATAGTATTTGGGTTTTTTCCCCGAGACATTTTTGCATCTATGTTTTACATTTCTGTTATCTGGGTGATGACTTTTGCGCTCTGGGTTTTTCTTTCCTTTGGATAGAACATGGATTTGCAGAGGCTGGTGTTTTTCCGAAGCAGATCCATTGTAAGCATAGGAAACCAATTAAAAAAAAAAATGTTTAGAGAAAAAAGAAGTGGTACAGCTGGAGAAAATGTCTAGGCTCACTGAGAGAAATGTTTATTTTGGTTTTATTTTACTGTCTTAGCAGTTTATGCTGGTGTTACTTTAGCTCTAAGCCATATGATTTTTATCCATTTGACTTTAGTTACTGAAACAGAAATAAAGATAACACAACTTCGAAAATCATCAAACCATTTCTCCTGAGTTTCAAAGGTGAGTCAGGAAGTCAGTGACCTGAGGCTGCTTTTTTCCCCCATAATTTCCCTTCCATTATTTATGTAGGCATTGTCTTTTTGCAGCTGGCTAGTAAAAAGTTGAATTATTTTAATTCCTTCTGCAAGAAGTGAACCCGATGTAAATATTGTATGGATATTATTATTGGTTTTACCAACTGAACATTTTCTGTACTGTCCTAAAGGAAGAGAAACAGAGAATGCAGAAAAAATGTTGGTGAGACTTGTTTTCCATGTCGACATCTTGTAACACCTGCAACACGGGCCCTTGTAACGTGAGGCTATTTGCAGTATTTGAGCTTTCTGCTCAGCAGAGCTCCTTAATTCCAGTGCTCTTTTGGAAAGGAAAAGGGCAATATTTGCTTCCTTTGCCCCACGTTTGTGGCTGCATTGCCAATACAAACTAACAATGGCCCTCGGTGGGTTCTGCTGGCCTTTCTCCTCAGATCTGTGGGATGCAGCAGGTAAACCTTGAAGGTAATAGGCATGTGAATGGAGCTTTGGTTCTCCAGAACTCTTCCAACCATGAAAACTTACCAGCAGGTACCTGGAAAGCCAAAGTAAGCAATTGCAATCCCTGCAAAAGATAGTAAAGAAATGAGGAAAATACACGAGAGAAATCACTGCTGGCTCCCCAGTAAGCCAAGGTGTGTTGATTCAGCCATGGGCATTCCTATCTGGCTGTCCCTTTATGCCCCTCTGCTGAAGATGTGGAGCTGCAGACTCCACACTGAGCACTGCTTAGCTGTGAGGATATGCTTTCCTTGTGACTGTTCCCAAGGCACCTGAAGTGTCGGCACACTTCTGCCTGAGCCTGCTGGGGATATTTAAAAGGCTGGTTTTTCCCAGCCCTCCACCAGAAGGTGCTGGGAACCTGCACAGCTGAGGTGGCAGAAGGGCAGTGTGTGGGCTCCTAGCCTGAATAATGGAGTTAGGCCACCACGGATGGTGTATGTAGTAAAATATTGGTCTGGGAGACCAAATTTTCCCAGCCCCGGTGACCCTCGGGTGATGTAGAGATCGCAGTTCCCAATTATGTCAGCTAAAATGGAAGGGCTGCCAGTTGGTCCCCCAGTTAAAAAGTGTTCCTTCCGAGCGTCAGTGGGAGAGTCACAAAGAGCTGCTCTCTTAAGGAAGCTCGAGCCATGAATTCTGAAGGAGACTGGGCTGCTGCGAGCTGGGGCTTTGCTGCTTGAGGTCTTAGCTGTACAAACTGATGCTCAGGCTGGTGCAGGTGTGGAGGCAGCTTGTGACTGTCCTTCCTCTGGAGTTCTAGTAGGGCAACAGTAATCTGCCTTTCCTCCTCCATGAGTTAACAGTAGTGTAAGTAACTGCTGGAATACTGTGGTGGTGGTGGTGGTTCTCTGAACTCCCCGAGTTCAGCAGTTGGATGCAGTGCCACTGTTCCTGCTGAAGAAGTTGAAGGAGTAAAATTGACACTCCTTAGTGACGTGATGGAAACAAAGGGGCCCTATGGGATGACCCATGTAATGCTTCCTCTGCTCATTTTTCAAAGGGAATGCAATTAGTATGAAGTGGTTTGGGAAAAGAAAACAAACAAATTCTAACTTAATTGTAACGAGGGTCATCCTTGCAGACCAGTAACACAGAAAAGCTTGTCTTGTGGGGTCTGTTGCCTCCTGCTTACGCACGCTAACGTGTTACATGAAGCCAAAATAATCTGCAGAGATGTCTGTGACAGATACTTAATTTTATTCAACATTAAGGAAAATTGTAGGAGGAAGTATAAAGAGTCTTTAGGGTCATGGGGGAGAAATAGCTTGAATCCTTCTGCTTTCCACTCTCTGCTGCTCACACGTGCTCATCCCTTAAAGATCACTTGTATGCCATTGGAAACTGGTCATTCAGCAGGTGAATTGCCGTAGTACAGGGATGTTTCCAGCTTGTGCTAAGCATTGAAAGAAGATAAGGATCTTGATTTATCAATTATATTGTCAGCATTTTTCACAAAAAGGAAAATCTTTCAAAGGATTTTTACTAAAACCAGTTTCCCACTTCTTGAACAGCTCCAGATACCCCATGTGGAGTTCACAACATACCCAGGGTTAGAAAGAAATGTATTTCATGCCTGAAATACTCTGTGTCACCGTGTGCAGAGCCAGGTGCAGCCCCGGTTTAAGAGGGAAATTAGGTACCCACATCTGTGCCTTATGCTGTGAGCACTGGCTGCACTTCTGGACGGGGAGGAAGAGGATGGAAACTTTGCCCGTAACACCCTCTGGGAACTTTCTGCCTGATCGTATCACTCAGCCATGGGCCAGCTTAGAGATACATCTTCAGTTCTGACTTCCAGATCACATCTCAATTTTTAAGGTTAGGCAGCTCGTTTGTATTTTATAGCTTTTTTTTTTTCATTTACTTCCCAATGCCAAAATGAGCTCATTTATGCTTCCAGTCCTCATTCTTTAGATTCTTAAAATACCGACTCAATTAAAACAAAACCATATTCTGAAAAGGTCTGCTCTGATTCTTAGCAGCGAAGATCTCCTTTGTCACCTGTCTGTCAACTGTCTAAGGGGACCTTGTTATTGTCTATAAATATCTGAAGGGTGGGTGTCAAATGGAAGGGGCCAGGCTCTTTTCTGTGGTGCCCAGCAATAGGAGGAGGAACAATGGCTATGAACTTGAGCATAAAAGGTTCCACCTCAATGTGAGGAGGAACTTCTTCCCTGTAAGGATGAGAGAGCCTGGCCCAGGCTGCCCAGAGAGGCTGTGGAGTCTCTGGAGACTTTCCAGCCCTGCCTGGATCTGTTGCTGTGTGGGCTGCCCTGGGTGACCCAGCTCTGGCAGGGGGGTTGGACTCGCTGATCTCCAGAGGTCCCTACCATGCTGTGATTCTATGATTCTTATAAGGGCTTTTTATAGCATCTCTGGGACGCTATTTGCTGGTCGCCCTTGGAGATAGTGCACCAGTTGGACTGTAAGTCAAACCATATATAAATTGTGTTTCTGGGTCCTGGGAACACACCTTGTTCATTCTTCCATTCGTAGTACAGACAGAGGGAGGAAGCCTTTGAGCCTGATATAACTTAAGAAGAAAATAAAAATCTTTCACTAGTCCCCGTCTTAAATGATTTCAGTTTTCTTTGTACTTTGATGGCAACCAAAATCCGTGTCAAGACTTGCTTGGTTTTTTCCCTTCTGGTTAAAGCTGTATTTAGTACATCAGCGTGTTACATGGTTGCAGCTATTAACTGTGGCATCATTCCAAGTTCTATTTTAGAACAACTTTTGTTCTGTTATCTCTGTGGTGCTCTATTATTTTTTCCCCAGTGGGATGGGGGCTTCTGTTCCTCTGCCTGGCATGGTAAGTCTTAGTTTAAGCTTCCTGCAAAAGCTCAGGAGATGCACCTGGATCGTTACGGTGGTGACCTGACATGGTCGAATGAGCCCATCTTTCAGTGTGTAGAAGGTGAAGCTGCTCATCAAGCTGTTTGGTCTAAACCTTCACACTCTTCTCACGTTGATCTTTTAAGAAATGATACCTTGCTTCTGCAGTTGTTTCTAGGATTTTGCTGTTTCCTTGGCTTGTTGGGGTTTTATTTTTCATCTTTGATTTCCCAGGAGGTAAAGATGGCATATTTTTATCTAAAATATGGACCGGGGACTTGCCGGTGGGGTTGTGCTATGTATGTTTGTGCCTTCCCACAGGGATTATTTTTGAGCTAGAGGTTTCCAGATCAAGTTACAGAATAGGCTCCAGATGGTCTGGACTCATTCTTTAACAATCTATCGCTAATTAAACATTCAGCAAAAACTACTCTGTTTTTCAAACGGAGCATGGTCTTCCAGAAAAGCGGCACATTGATTTTTAGCTTTACTTTCTATAATTCATAGCTCTTGTTTCATTACTCAGTGTCATTGCTGGTCCTTGCATCTATTTTAGTAGGTTGTTTTTCTTCCTCCGCTGGTGCAGGGGCTGCTAGGCGCCTTGCATCTTACTCTTCAGTCAATAAATAAGTCATATCTTTGTGGGTTAGAGTTTTCTGTTTTCTAAAGAGGAGGAAAGTAAGATTGTGCTGTGGCCTTCACTTACAGCAATCTCTACCTGCCTGCAAATGTCATGGAACAAGGGGAAGGGAGGTAGATCTGTGCATCATGCTACGGAAGGTGAAGCAGATGGTGGCACGGGCATAATTGAATTCCACGGACCTGGTTTTAGGGTACGATACAATTGAGTTATAAGGGGCCTGGGTTCAGCAGTGTCTTGTTTGTTTGCAAACAGCACAGTACAGTTAGTACAGAGAGTCCTCCTGACTACCTGTAGTCAGAGGAAGCACCTTATATCAAGAAATAAACCTTTGCAGCCATCTCGGAGGAGAGCAGATTCTGCCCTTAATGAACAGGATCAAACCAGGGTTCTCAGTGAGATTTTTCTGCTGTGCAGTCAAATCAGGATTAAATATTATCAATTATTTATTAAATAGTGGAAGATATTAACAATGAATATTGTTTATTAAACTCTGGGAGTGTTGGTATAGAAGTGTTGCCTCGCTGTTCAGAACTGAGAGGCCACAACATTGTGGGAGTGTTGTTATAGTGCAAAACCAGGCAAATATCAGTGGAAGTTATTAAACAGTGTTTCTGCTTCCTACACACCCGGGGACTGGTCACAGGACTGTCACTACTGTAACTCCTTGAACAAAGTTTCACTCAGTTTAACTCTGGATCTGGTTCAATAAAACATTATCATAGAATTATAGAATGGTGGGGGCTGGAAGGGACCTCTGGAGACCCCCCTGCCAGAGCAGGGGCACCCAGGGCAGCCCACACAGGAACAGATCCAGGGGGGGCTGGAAAGTCTCCAGAG